>VZTT01037293.1:25967-37988 GCA_013400855.1 Buphagus erythrorhynchus | reverse complement strand
TTTTATAATAAAGTGTATTTTATACAATTTTCTAAATTATATTTTAAATATAGATTTTAACTTCTTTTTTTTCTTAAATTCTTAAATCAAAAATTCTGGTTAAACTGTTTTGCACTGCAGCATTTTGAAGATTACACTGCATCTCAATTCTTCAGGGCCAGGTTTTTTTCAGAATTTAACATTGTCTCTACCTTCCCCACTTGCCTCATTGTGTCCAAGTGACACTGCATGGACTTAAATGAGACTGTATGCCAGTAAACAGAATTTTCACCCAGGATGTCTCTATAACAAACAGTTCTGCATTTTAAATCCTTGAATTTTAGCCTTTTTATAAAGCTTTTGACAATTAATACGAAATATTTCAGTGGGTTTATTACGATGCAAAATCCTGTACACAATCATCACTTTAACAGTGCTGTTATACTGAATGTGGCACAGAGTTCAGGATGCTCCCTGCTGTGAATTTTGTGGGAGAACTATCCACACAGCAGCTGCCTCTGATACACATCCCTTCCAGAGTCAGAACTCTGGATCTAAAGGAAAATCCTGAAGCCACTTTAAGTAAGGACCAGTTAAAACAAAGGACCTCTAGATCCAAATCCATGTGCTCAATGCCACTTGAAACTCGGCTTGACTTTTGAGAAGTTGGTGAAACTGGGAAGCAGATGGTTCTGCTGAAAATTTTGCCTTCCAAATAACATGAGCAGTTCTATAAGATGTGTGAATTTTCTTCCTTTATGTCTCGGAATCAGGACATTTAAAACCAATACATGTTATGTTCATGTTAATTTCCTAAAACAAAAGGATGTTAGTTCCCATTTCAGTGAAAACAGACTAGGTCAACATCAAATAAAAGTACAAAATCCAAATTCAGCCTGTTAAAGGCTGAATTATTTATCCAGAGCAACTTACACAAACATAAATACATGATAGCTGTCTTTTCCTTCAGGATTTGTTTGTGCTCCAAACCTTGTTGTAAAGCACAGCTGAAAGCCTGCTGAAATGAATTTGGGATCCATGAGGTTTATAGCCTGATTCCAGTTTGATGCCTCATATAATATCCTTGTAGGTCTCTTCTTCCTAAGTATTGTTTTCTGAATGAAATTGTATTCAGTCACAATTACATGTGTTGAGAACACTGCAAAATGACATCTAGAAAGCAATGCACTCCTTGTTGTCAATATTTGTTGTGTGCCAGGCTGACCTTTTGGGTGACAATCTTTGTATGTGTGGAGTGAAGAGAGACTGATTTTGTTGCTTTATTCTAATTACACTGCAGTGTAGCAGTACCAC
This sequence comes from Buphagus erythrorhynchus, assembly GCA_013400855.1. Taxonomy (NCBI): domain Eukaryota; kingdom Metazoa; phylum Chordata; class Aves; order Passeriformes; family Sturnidae; genus Buphagus; species Buphagus erythrorhynchus. The sequence continues at coordinate 36,695 of VZTT01037293.1, read as the reverse complement.
ACGCTTTTGAAGGGTATTCAGGAACTGAAATGTCAGTAACACAAACAATTTTCCATCTGCTCCCAATTTAATCTGAATGCATTTCTGATTTTATAGAAGAAGGTCATTTCTACAACTGGTGAAAGCTGGTAATAAGTTAATCAAAATGCATTGATTGCTTTAATTATTGCATCTTGAATAGGTTTTTTTGTGAATCTTACTCACCCACAATTTCGTTTTGATGCGTTTTGCTTCCTATCCCATGCAAATCTATGGTTTTCAAAAAAATTTTGACTTCATCAAGTGTAACTTTATTGAGAATTAGAGCCAGACCCACCAGTGGGTGCTGACAATGTTAGACCATCCCATTTATGTTTTTATTTTATTTTTATGTTTTTATCCCATTTATTAATTGGCTGGAAACAAATCAGTAAAACCAATTTGAGCAACTTTGTGCAGAGTCAAAGCTGCTGCCTGTTACCAGAGAGCCTGTCCTGAGCTGGATTGCTCATAGCACAGAATGAATATTTCATATAAACTAGAAACTTCTGTGGAACTTGGACTCCAAGTTTGACCTGCAGCCTTTGATTTTTGCACATAAGGAATCACAGTTGTGTTATGGTTTTGGTTGTTGCAGCAATACTTCATCGAGGGGAGAGTGAACAGGAATATATTTGTATTTGATTCTGGGCCATGGAGTCTGAAATCTGTATTTCTTTTTGTATTTTTATGTAAATGACACTGCTCCATTTTGACATGTCCAAGTTAAATGCAAACTTAGGGTACTCTAGTTTCAAAAAAACTCCAACAAACCAGCCAAAAACCTCAAAAACCACCCAAAACAACAACAGAAAAAAAAAAAAAAAAAAAAAAAAAAAAAAAAAACACAAACAAGGAAGAAAACCAAACCAAAACTGACAACAACAAAAATCCCAACTAAAACTACCTCTCACTGTGCTAAGGAAACACAATGCATACAGTTCCAAGAGAAGCAAGTAAAAAGTCAGTCAGATTTTGCCTGAGTGCAACTATAAGCCCAAAGAAAACTGATTCCAGGTTAAAGTCTTAAAAATGTTGACTGTACTGGATAAGCAAGTACCTGAAAACAAAATAGCAAATGGTCATGTATTCCTTCTGTGGATTGAAATCTAATATTAAGGATTAAGGGTTAAGGATTAAATAGCTAAATAGCACTCACTTTCCAGGTATTGATATTAAGGAAGCACCATTTTCTAGGAAAAGAGCACATTTGCATATTAGTTTAATTATGGATGTGAACGTTTTTGCCTAGATGTGTTCAAAAGAAAAGAGCTGTGGCCTTTGGATGAAGCCTTTAATGATGAAACCTTTAGTACTGAAACATGAATCTACCACTGTCTAACAAATACAAACCAGATAAAATGTGCCCCAGCTGAAATAATTGTTGAGTCCTAAAAGCAGATCAAAATGAGTACTGAAACAACTAGCAGAAACAGAGATTAAACTGTTTCTCATGACAAAAGTACTTCTATAATTCAATCATCTATCCATGAAGAACCAAGCCTGATGTCAGAAATTGGCTCAGCCATGATTTCTGGGGAGGTCCCAATGAAACTCCACCTTGGGGGATGCTCCACAGTAATTGCTCTTTGAGTATTTTGCCCTGGAAAGCATCAGCAAATGTCCCTGCTGTGGTGAGAGGGGACCTCTGGTCTGACTGGACAGGACAATTGGTGAGAACAAGGAAACAGAGCTGATTATCCTGATTTTAGTAAAGCAATGTGCCCATTTATGTGATGTCCAAAAGCTGAAGCAGACTTGGGGCTGATGAATTTGCAAAGCTTCATTTGCCCGTAGATTATTAATGAGAGAATACTGAAGCTGCTGTTACCACAGGATTTACTGCTACTGGAGATAAACCTGCTGGGATTTTGCCCAGAGAGAGCTCAAGGAAGGCAACTGGGGAACTGAGAGCTGCCATGGCAGTCTGAGGAATTGCTGTGCCAACTGCTCTCTTCCGTGGTGAGTGTGGGAAGCACCATTTTCTAGTCTCTGTTTTGAAGAAGTGTATCCTGAGCTTGAGACAGACTTGTGATTATTAAGCCAGTGACCTTCTCCAAAGGTCCAAGTGACTTCTTATGTTGGCAAGTTGACAAATGGCTCCAGTCTTGTTGCTTGGTGGATCCTGCTGTGCCTGGACTCAAGCTGCCTACAAACACAGGGCAGAGGATTAATAAGTAAAGTGCTAATTCTGCCCTGCTCTGTCCAGTCATCCTGGAAGGGAACAGGACCATGGTACATATGGTCTGTCTCAAGCACTGGGGATACCAAATACAAGTTTATTCTGGCTTCATTAGCAGGCCCTGGATAAAATCTGGAAGCATTTCATAAATTTTGAAAGCTTCAGAGCTCAAATTTCATGTGCTTTCCAAGTCTGGACCATGTGTCTTTTGAGCTACAACATTTCTGTAAGACTAGACAGACAGATGAAGGCTTGAACCTGTGAAAAAGCATAGAAGAGCAGTGAAATAGAAATTAGGTATTGAATAACAGTCAAAAAAATAAATACTTGATAGGATTAGGAATTTCAAAGAAGCTTTCAAACAAGAAGTAAAATTACCTTTTAAACATTTGGAGTCCTGCATGAAAACATACAGGAAAACATTCTGGAGTGACAAAGTGACCCTTTCAGACATGCTCTTGAAATAACATCAACAATTCAAGGAACTACAATTTTAAAATCAATCTGAGAGCAGAGCTCTCAGAAGCTGAAGATTTTGAAATTTTATGAACACTCTTTAAAATGTCCAGTGATGTGACATAGAGGCAGTTGTTGAAAATAATTTGGAAGTTACAGTGGACTCTGACAGCTCTGATGTTCCTGAGGCTGGGATTCTGGTCTCAGAAAGCAGTGCATCATCTTGATTTTCCCAGTTTAGGAAGTGTGATTGCATGTGTGGCCAGACAGTCAAGGACTGCAGAAGTCTCCCACATTGAGCCCAAGTGGATGGATGGGACCAAAAAGTCCAGAGTCAAAAAAAAAAAGCTACCTTAAAGCTTCTTTTCTTCAAGTAATAAAAGTATATATATGGTATAGCTGCAATAATTATTGAGTGAGCTGGCTTAAAACTCCCCCTGCCTCACACCACAAAAAGACCAAAACCAAACAACAAAAAGATGGAAACACAACTGCCTTCAGACATTCTGTTCTTGAGCTAGGAGAGCTAGTCCTCTCCTACTCATGGTTCAAGCACAGGTTCTACCTTGGACCACAGAAAATCCTCAGTGAAAGGCTTTTTGAAACTTAGGTATGAATTAGTTTCTCAGAAACACTTTTTCCTTTATGCATTTTATGAAAGATAAGCAGGTAGGGGCTTTTTGAGAATGGTGAGGCAGTTCTTGATAGAACAAAAGGCTGACAGCCTCATGCATTAAAGCCCATCTCAGTCCTTTTCCATACAAAAACAATGTTGTCAAAAGATTTACTGTTCCCAGAGCCATGTTACTATTTTATTGCACACTTTGCCAATTAAAAAGAACAAGCTTTATTCCTTGTTGCTGTCAAAGGTAAATCTTTTCATCTGCCTGATACTAACAGCCTGTGCTAGCTCAAATATTGTCTGACATAAAACACATGTTTGTAAAATACTCACCTGCTCTCCAAACCTGCAGGAGGCCAGGATATTTTAGGGTAAGTGACAGAATCAGCAAAGGCTCTTTGTTAGGCTTTTTCTGAAGCTGAGGCACTGGGGGGAACTAAATATTCTTGAACATGAAATCTCAAGGTGAGAACCCTCACCTTTAGTGTTGACTGCCCTATTTTTCATTCCTTCTTCTATTAAATGGTGGGGTTTGAGTGAGGAATCAAACACATTTCAATTCCCATGCCTAAAACAAATGGCAGAGAAGTTTTTTGAAGAGCTGCAGTCCATCAGTACTTATTGCTGACAGTTAACACAGTCCTACCTAATTCAGCCAGATTGAATTAGCAGAGGTAAAATACATGAACCAGTTTTTTACTGGTTGGCAACATCTGGACATGAGCCCAGGTGTGCCCAGGGGGGCAAGAGGCCAGTGGCACCTGGTCTGTGCCAGCCATGGGGTGGCAGCAGGGCCAGGGCAGGGACTGTCCCCTGTGCTGGCACTGCTGGGGCCACACCTCAGATCCTGGGGCACTGCTGGGAACCTCAGCACAAGAAAGACACCGAGGGGCTGGAGCGTGTCCAGGGAAGGGAACGGAGCTGGGGAAGGGGCTGGAGCAGCAGGAGGGGCTGAGGGAGCTGGGAAAGGGGCTCAGCCTGGAGAAAAGGAGGCTCAGGGGGGACCTTCTGGCTCTGCACAACTCCCTGACAGGAGGGGACAGCTGGGGGGGTCAGGCTCTGCTCCCAGGGAACAGGGACAGGATGAGAGGAAACAGCCTCAAGCTGTGCCAGGAGAGGTTCAGGTTGGGTATTATAGAAAATTTCTTCCCTGAAAGGGCAGCCAAGCACTGGAAAAGAGAAGTGGTTGAGGCACCATTACTGAAGTGTTCAAAAAACATGTGGATGTGTGTCTTGAGGACACAGGTTAGTGGTGAACATGGTGGTGGTGTTGGGTTGACCATTGGCTTTGGTGTCCTTTGAGGTCTTTTTTAATCATTCCCCTGCCTCCTTTCTGCCTGCATCAGTTTTGTCAGGAACATGCTGCTGCTCACGGGAACATTTGACACAATTTAACATTTACCTGCTGGCAGGAAACTATCACAGCAGCCAGATTTTCTTCTCCCATATGTATGGATCATAATATTGACTGGCACTGAACATTTACAAATTAATAGGATTGTGTTACAGCAAGAAAAGTTCAATCCAATAGTTAAGACCTTCCCTTTAAGAAGTGCAACTCAGCCTAAATTCTTCTCTTTCTTTTTGAGTGATCTGTGGTAATAATACAGGGAGGGTTTTCCTCAATAATTTTGTATCAGAAATATACCAATGTTTTCTGTAGCTGCAGATTTGTTTTGGGTTTTTTTTGCTGTTACTTTTTAGAGTGTTTTCAAGCATCTGCTTTCCTACCTTTGAAATTTGTTAGTAAGCTGTAAAAATAAATGGGGGGGAGAATTAATCTCTGATAGCCTTGGTATGAGCTTAGAGCACGGGTTTTGAAATGAAAGTTTAATGAGTTCTGGCCCTGACTAAGAGAGGACTCAGAGATAAGCACATATTTACCAGTAACCTATTACAGAGGGACTGAATGTAGTGTTTCTAAAAGAATTCTTGAAGAGTGGACACAGACCTGTGAAGCTGTTCTGTTTATATGACTCTGAAATAAGTGCCAGTAAGGTACAAGGCCAGCTGGTCCTCAGACTGGTATTTCTGACAAAATGGGACAAAGTAGGAGGACAAAACATCTCATCCACGTTGCTGTGGCTGCAGCGTTAGGTTCCCATACATCCCCAGTGCTTTTAAACTTTTTTTTTTACCACTGGAATGGTAGAGGGAATAAAACTCCACTCTGATACTTCCCTTAACAAGCTGACCTTGAAGCAAAGCCTGATTATTTTCCTTATCTCTCCTTCCTTAAAGCTTTACTTCAGTCTCACAGTGTTATCATTTCCACATTCCTTTTATTATGCTTTAAAGCAAATATACTGAATTTACCAGCGTTTTCTCTTGTTTTGTGCAGCCTTGGTGATGCATGAGAGCTGTAAACTCACACCAGCCCAGTTTAAGGCTGTTTTACAGCCTCTGAGTACAGCCAGAGAAAGGCAAAGCAGCTGGAGCACAGCAGTGAATGCATCCCACCATTTCACGTTCTGGGATGTTGAGAGTTCTCCTAAGTGCACTGATACACGTTGGTTAAAATAATTTATAATTAGTTTATATTCCTTCCCCTAAATAAGCCTTCTTCCCTGAAGAAAACTGTTTTCTCAGAGGTGTTAAATTGCACTAGTTTTGTAATAAAACTGACCTGGGAGAGTTCGTGCCGGGAGACAGCAATTACACCAATTAATTACTTGGAAAGAGCAGTTCCTCCTTCCTGCATTTCCTCATCTGGCTGGTTCACAGTTCATTCTCTTTTTATCTCCTTTATTTAGGTCCTACCCATACATCACTGTTACCTTCCTCCCCTTGCCCACAAAACAAATGAGGGAGCTCCTGTCTCTTAGCAGGAGCATAATTCAGAGCCAGCAAACAGCCCTGCCTTTAACAGCAGCTTCAGAAACAGGCATCCCGAGGGTTCAGTGAGAGGATTTGCTGCAGAGAAGAGCTGGGTCCTCCCTCTTTGCCTCCAGCTGCAATTTCCAGTGGTCATGGAGGGATGTCTCATTAGCCTGGCTGAGGCAGGAGAGCCTGTCTATGCACCTTTGGGATGTATTGGATGTATTCCCTGGGATTCTATTGGGATGTATTTCCCTGGGATCACAATCTCTAACTTACTTGAAAGAGGAACTTGGTCCTCAGTTCCCACCACACTGATGGGTTTGGGAATCATCCTGCACACCTTGGTTCTTTGCTTTCCTGCAGCCTGGATGAGAACCAACCTTTCTGAGGGTAAAAAAGTGGCCTTAAATTAATGTGTGTGCTTTGTTTAGAAGAGCTGTCTCCTAAATAGTTCAACATGATGAAATCAGTGACCTTTACAGCTACTCTGCCACATTTCAAGAGCTGCTGTACAGATAATTTTAAAAATAATGTTCTACATGAACTAGCCTGACTCTTAAGTCCTATTTCTTTTAAGTTTCACCTGAAGCACTTGATCTTTTCTAAATGACATTGGCTTTTAGCAGAACGTTTTCCCAGCACAATCTTTGTCATGGCCCTTTTATAGTCAGCATTAGAAATGAAATTACCTGGAAAGCAATATTTCCTCTACTTCAGAGGTGAGCCATGAGCAATAAAATTACAAGCAATAAAATATAAATGTATCTTAAAGTGAAATACCTTGCACTAACTTGTTTCTACAGACAGAGGAGAAAAGCTGGCCTTTAGGGAGATGAACACTTTGAAATTTCAGACTTCTTGAAATGTTTCTGCCTAATGCCCTTGGCCAAGTCAGGTCTGAGTTTATAGATAAAGTAGGAACAATAAGTCATTACACTTCTTCAAGAGAATGACTGAAGAGTGCTAAGGATTATTGGGGGGGGATTTTGTGTGTGTTTGAGAAAAGAGCTTTATAATTCAAACTTTAAATTGGAAAGTTGATTTCTTTAAATTGGAACGCAGAAAGGTAGATTTTTTTTAAGCAAATGCCAACCAAAATATGAAAGAATATCCCAGGGCTATAGAGGTTTATGACAATAAGTTTAAAATTTCCAAATTGCCTGATCTATCAAGTAACTCAAGATTGCAGAGATTTCGAGTAATCTAAGGTTCTACTGTGAGATTAAGGTGATAGCTTTCTCAGATGTTTCATTCAAAGACTTGAGAAAAACCAAGATGCTCAAAGCTCCATGCCTTCTACACATGTAAGTACTGAAGAAATTTAAGGCACCTCNAAAAAAAAAAAAAGTTAAAAATCAACAAGAAATTTACAGTTTTATCAATGGTTTAAAAATTTTTAATACTTTCTGGATTTGCATAAATATATAAACAGATGAGACTAAGACTGTATCAAATCTGATCTTAAATTCTGGTAGGATTTAGTTGTGCTTGTAGTTTTGCTTCCATGTGTTAGACACAATCTGTTCTATTAGATCTGTTATTCAGCAGGCTTCTGAAATGCATTAGAACTCACAGTCAATTGTGTTTTGCTGTTTTTAAATAACAGCATTCCACTGAAACTGAATCTCTACAAAACCTCAACAAGTCATTTGGCTCTGTTATGCAGAGCTTGGGAGAACAGGCAAGAATACACCATTTTTCCTGGTTCATAATCTCTGCTTCTGCTGCTCTAATGTTCTCAGGCTCAAAGGCTGCCTGTGATTCCTGCCCTGATCCCTTTCCCCTGTGGAAGAAATTGGAGGGGGCTGCTTGACATCACCGAAGTGAGTCCTGCAAGGAGGTCCAATTTTTTCCCCCTGATTTTCCAGAATTCATAGCTGCAAGCTGCCTGAACACGGGAGACTCGGGGTGCTTCCTTCACTTTATGCTTCCCTGTATAACCACCCATGGGCAGGCCACAAACCCAGGGACAGAGGGTGGAAGAGGGGTCTGTGCTGGGCTGCAGGGCACAGAGAGTTCAGTGAAAACTGTCCCACACCCATCTCCCCACCACCTATTATTTTCTACTTGAACGAGCCTGTCTGAGGCACTGAAGAGGCCAGCCTTGACCCTGTGCACCAAATACTAAGGAATTACCCTGTAGAGAAGGATGGATCTCCCTTACCCATCCCTCCAAAAAGGAGTCCTGGAATTCTTAAAGTGCCCTGAGAGATGCCACTTTGGACAGCCCAGCAATGATGGTAACCTGTGTTTGTGGCTGGGATCAGAGCTGACAGCAGTGCTGGAAGCTGCAGCAAGACCTTCTGCTGCCTTGCTGCTCTCCAATCCCTCCCAAAACCTCTTCCCCCTGTCCATACTTTGTAATCATCTGTTTTCATTGAGCTCAGGTGGAGTAACAGCTTTTGGGATAACAAAAACCTAAATTCTTTGTTCCTCTTTCTCCCCTCTGGGCTCAACACATCCTTCCCTCAGGGTTGCTCAGTCTAAAATTAATCTTACAACTCTGCTGCCATGCAAACATTTCCACCTCCTCCATACACAGATGTTGTATCACGTGGGTCTCTGCAAAGCCACAAAACCTACCAAATAAATATCAACCTTTCATCAAAGTGAAAGGGATTTGCAAGAGGTTTAGGGCACTTGGAGGGTCTGTTTTGGCTGTTGAGTTTTTCTCTGGCTATAAGCAGTAGAAACAAACCCTCTCTAAATTTCTTACCAGAAGATTATATCAAAACCCTATGAGTTTGGCAGTTCATGAAGATTTAATTAAACAAGCTTAGTTGTTTTCCATAATGCATTAGCACAGTGAACTCTGAATCCTCTTCCTTCTCCCAGTGGAAGCTTGCAGGATTCTGTGTTTGCATCTTTTTCCATCTCTGTTTGTCTGCAGATCATCCTAGGTCAGTAATGGTATGTGACAAGCTGAATAAAATCTTGCCAGGAGAACTTGAAGCACATTTTTACCTCTTCAAGTGATCTCTAAAGCTGCTTATTGATTGTGTTTTCCTGGTGTTAGAAAAATAACCATGATAATTCAAGAAAGGAGGAGTACTTTTTGATTCTTTGCAATTTCTCCATGTCTGTTGCTATCCACCTCTTTTCTCAGCAAGAAACAGTATTGCTCTCATTTCTGTGGTGCTAGAAGATACTCAGTTGTACTTTCTAATACTGCTAGAATGCCCAGTTTGTCCACAGATGCCAATCCTTGCCCAAATGGAGTCTCTTTGCCAGCAGGTGGTTTTGTGGCACATGTGGTGAGATGAGACCTTTTTTTTCTTGCTCCTAGTCCAGCTCTGTAGGTTTATAAGCTCTCATAAAAGCAGGTTTATAATTATTTAATGTTTCTAAGTGTCTTTTTGATTCCCTGCAGAAACAGAGTGATGCTGCCTTGTATTGACTTGCCCATGTTGCCATTGTATTCCCAGCAGCTTTCACAGAAATAGCCTTCTCAGAGCAGTATTAACTAGTAGTGATTATGTGATAGTGTAATCTTGTATTTTGGGAATATCAACTCCCACAGGCTCATCAAAAGATGATGGGCCTCATTATTCTAGGGAATGTGTGGAGTAAGGACTGGCAGGTACTGCAAGGATGAGGACACTGGGATTAGTGCTGAGCCTGTGCTTGCACATCTCTCCAAAAAGCTGGAGGGGCTGATGTGTAATTTTGATTTTGGGAGGCATTATCTGATGGTTATAGAAAATACTGACATTTCATTTACTTGTACTGTGGCATTAGCTACTGTATAAAAACGATGCTATAATTAATATATGTAGTTATTATATTATCATTATCACCATTGTGTGACATCCAAAAAGCTGCAGCTTCATCCTTTGTCCCCCTACCCCACGTGTGCAGTAATTCCCAAAAGTGCTGTGGGAAGTTTGGATGAAAACTTAGTTGCCAATGCTTGGCCAGCAACAGGTAGCAGAAAACAGCCTGACTATGCAGGAAAATCAATTTATTTCAATGGATTCATTAGTCTGCCTTTTTAAATAGAGAAGAGGGATTTTGGTGCCCAGCCATACATTGATATTTCCATTTTTGGTGCACCTGGCCTCCTATTGGAGCTCCAGAAAGACTTGTGTCTTCTACAGCTCCTTCCAAGGTCTGGCAGCCTTTTGCAGAATTCTGGGACACCCTAAAAATGGGACAGGGCATCTCTGTTTTACACCTGAATCGTCCCCTGAGGCTGCTGAGGAGTTAATTGTGCAAACTGGAATTAAAACCTGAAGCCCTAATTATACTGTGGAGTCATTTAGCATTCAGAGCTGGGTTCCCTCTNTCTCCTGGGAGTCTCCAGATGAGGTTCCCGGTGGAAAATATGGGAAAGTGTTGCCTTTTTTCCCCCCCTCTCTTTCTTCCTGCCTTTGTTCTTCTTTCTTAAGCTAGCAGGGATGAAAAGAGTGCACAGCCTTTACACAATAAATGGACTTCATGAGGTGTTCCACAGGCAAACAGTGACAAATGAGCACACAGAAAGACCTAAAAGAAAAAAAGACTTTCCTTAAATTGATAAAAAACTGTAAAAAATGCAGCCTTTTTGAGCAAAAAGTTGATATCCTTTGTATCAGGTAGCACATTTTCACCGAAAAAAAAGCTGTGTTTAATGTGTAAAAATGATCAGCCT
>VZTT01037292.1:7907-28474 GCA_013400855.1 Buphagus erythrorhynchus | reverse complement strand
TTAAAATTATTTTTTTTTAATTTAATAAGACTTTTAAAAGGTTTCTAGATGATTTCTGTTTTACTTGTAGAGGGATCTTTTTTTCAATTATATCATTATTTTAGCTTTTAGAACATACATTTTTAACAGTCCATTTACAGCATGTTCTCACTGCTTATGATACTTAAAAAAATAAGTAACTATTAGATGAAAGTTTAAAAACAATATGCTCAGCCCACAGGCAATGATTTCATGACATTTTTGGTGGAGTTGGAACAGAGAGGCTGCATACACACTCTCGATGGTTGGATTGAAATGACGTACCATAATGGTTCCAAAGGAGCTGTTACAATCTACCCAGTCAATGATCCATGAACAAAGAAAGATTTAGTCAGTTTGAAACCAATACCTTCTAACATGGTAAAAATAAACAAGCAAACGGTCCTATGCTCTGCTGGTCCACACAGTAATTTCCTCCTTTACTCACAGGTAATGCACCTATCTTCTGCCTCATGCTTGTAGTTCTCCCTACTCTGTCTTCTGAAGTACTTGAAGGACTAAAAATGAGAAAATGTTTTAGTCTGCTTTGGTATTACTGTCAATGGTATTTTCAAGTCTTGGGAAGAAGAGTGGAAGATTTGCAAATCAGTATATTGTTGTGGTTTAACCCCAGCATGCAACTAAGCCCCACACAACTGCCCACTCATCCTCCCCCACAGTGGGATGAGGGAGAGAAGCAGAAGGTGAGAAGTGAGAAAATGAGAAAACTTGATGGGTTTACAGTTTAAATGCAAAAACTTTGCATGGAAGCAAAACAAAACAAGGAATTCATTCACTTCCCATCAGCAGACAGGTGTTCAGCCATCTCCAGGAAAGCAGGGCTCCCTTGCATATAACAATGACTTGGGGAGACAAACATCTTTTAATCCCACATCCTTCTTCTTCCTCCAGCTTTATATGCTAAACATGAACCCATACAATATGGGTTTTCCTTTTGGTATTTCCTTGTGCATCTCAGCCTCCTCTCTGGGGGGTGGTGTGAGGAGCAGAAAAGGCATTGACTCTGTTTAAGCACTGCTCAGCAATAACTAAAACATCCCTGCTATTAACACTGTTTCCAGCACAAATCCAAAACACAGCCCCATAGCAGCTACTCTGAAGAAAATAACTCTAACCCAGCCAAAACTAACACAAACAGGTTTTACTAGTGACATTAGGAAAATGAGTTTTCATACCCAGAATAACCACAGACATGAATGCAGCTTTAGACTAATTATCTATTTTACCCAGTATTTTAGCTTGTTGTTTGAATATGTGGATTTGTTAACTGCTACTTGTTTAAACAGCAGTTCAGTTCTAAAACTGTCATTGATACAGATGATAAAGTGATACTTGATAAAGATGAGACAGAGACAGTGATAAGTATCAGAGACATTTGTATATAGAACTTATGGAAAACAATCCTCTGGAAAATTCCTAGGAATCCAACATACTCCATGGAAATAGTTAATAATAGACTTAGTTTTTTTTCATTATATTAAGTCTGTCTTCCCCTTTGTTTTAAAGGCATGACACTGTGAATTTTCTAAAACAGCTAAGCAGGTGTGATATCACTATTTATTATTAAGGGTTCATTGTCTGAATAATAACAACCTGAAAGGATGCCAAGTTTTGTGAAACATATTTAACCTGCAAATGGAATTCCCATTACCTAGAGGTGAGAGGGTGAGTAATCTAGACTAAATGCCTACATTTAATGTGATAAAATGTAGATGTTACACCTAAAAAACCTGGAGTGCCTAAGATTCTTTCTGTTCAATTTTTTATACCAACTAAGTTTCTGACTGTCTAGTAGTGCAGATCATTGGTACAGTTATAATAAAAAGAGAATACATTTTAGATCTGAGTTCTACTGCCTGTCAAAGTGGATCTGAAATGCATATTTAACCTATAGAGTGTAAACAACAATATATATGCATTTAGGAGGGGAAAAAATGCTGAAATACAAAAATTGCTGATATTTGTACAATCTCCACAAACGTATGAATGTTGACAAAACCTTGCATAATCACCATCAGAAAACATGTATTCTTCCTATAAATACTTGATAAATGTAGCAGAACTCTAGGATCATAGAACCATCAAAGCTGGAAGAGACCTTTTTAAGTTCATCCAGTCCAACCGGCCACCCAGCAGTGCCACCGACCCCTGGGCCACTAAACCACATCACCCAGCACCAGCTCCAGACACCTCTTGAGACCTCCAGGGATGGGGACCCCACCACCTCCCTGGGCAGCTCTTCCAATCCTTGACCCCCCTTAGAGTGAATTTTTTTTTTTTGGTTGCTCAGAGTACGTTGAACAGGTAAGAAATTGAGATAAGAAATTGATAAATGCTTAGGACCCCTAACTATTAAGCATTAAAAATTACCAGCTGAGAAATACAGTTATATAAGAATGTCATTATCCAAGCATTCCTGCTAGTTCTTATGCTTTAAATGAAAAAAATGAAAAAAGTATAAGTAGTTATTAACTTAAAACCAACATATGGAGCTGCAGTATATATAGTAATAGTCCATAATTCTTTAGAAATATACCTATTTTCTTGTACCATGTCTTAAAGCTTTAGACCTTGTACATGTTACACATTGTTAAACACATGTTAAACCTTGGACATGTTACACAGAGACAACTGATAGGAATATAAAAATTATTCTAACTCATAAGTTGTCTGATGTTTGTTTACTAAAATTTGGAGTTAGAATGAGCTATTACTCATTCCTGAACAGGTTGACAGTTTCAACGAAGTACTTGAATTAAGATGAACTTCTAAAACCTATGATGCTGAATTTTATATCCATCATGCATAAAAAGAGGAAAAGCAAGATCAATTTACTATAGTTTCTTCAGACCTAACTAGTTTTTGAATTCAGATACGACTTGATAAAAAAAAAAAGAGCATATTTATTAAAATATACATAATACGAAATACTGACATTCTCCCTAAAAAAAAAAGAATTCCAGTACATTTTCATTAAAGATATGTTCACTATTATGAATTATTTATTCTTAAAAATTAATACTTCTTTTTTTTAAGTATGATAAAGATCCATAGAAATTCTATATGCTGCTTAAAATCTAAGCAAAATGTGTGTTTTCAAATATGATCACACTTTTTCAATTTGTACCTAAAAATAACACAAGACTGGTAAATTTTGAAAGGACCTATTGATATTTTTTTTTGTCAGACCCCCATTTACTGAGTTGAATATAATACTTAGATAATATCCTCTTTTGTATGTAACTTTCACATGTAACATATATTAAGTGAACCTTTCTGTTGCAAGACTTGTATTATGTTTTACTTTATGAAAACACACACATCTGCACACAGAAGTATACATCTACCCATCCATCTGCCTATGTATTAAAGAAATTAATTTATCAAGCACATATCTATAAAAAGTGATAAAAATTCTGCACTAAACTAAGGAAAAATAATAGGTATGTGTCCTCTGCTCTAATTAATCATTATTCTGCATTGGAAAAAAATATAATTCTCAATCTAAACAATACCAAAATCAAATATAGGAAAGATAACATCTGATGAAAGTAGTCATAGATGCAGTGAGTTCAAAAATAATGCCTCTACTTTGCACATGTTTAGCTGCTAGACTTGTGAATCTTTACAAGTATTTTAATATATATGAATATTCACTCACTCTATGCACTTTTTATCTGGTCTTGGCATTTGAGTGCTCACAGATTTATTTAATATTTTCTAGGTTCTGAAATCAAATATCTCAGTTTCTTCTGTGATGTAGTCCACCTAACCTAAAATAAAATAATATCAATTTCTACACTTCTCAAAGAAACTCTTGTAATTTCTGTAGAAGATTTACATTTTCAGGTCCATTTATTTTCCAAGTGTTTGATACTAGACTTCTGTAAAAGTTTAGTTTTTACTGCTTTGATTGAATTTCTTTTTAGTCCATCTCTCTCTTATTCTTCTGCCATTCTTACATACTTAGCTGGATTTTATGTCTTTAGATTCAGGTAAACAAAAGTCAGTGCATTTCCGGGTGTTGGTATAGAATAACTCCTGCTCTGTAGTTCTGTTTCACTTAAATTTTATAATTCTAACAATCAAGAGAAGTTCTCTGTTTGTCAGAAGATTCTTCTTCAGAAGATTTCTTCAACTACTGTAGATAAAGGTAAGGTTATCTTTGTACTTTCCATAGGTAAAATAAGCCATAGGAAGCTTCTTGAGGATCAGCACAATTTTTTTACTGTAGATATACACTGTTACAGCATGGTATAACTCTTCATGTAGTAATTCAATAATAGGGATAAATAAGTGCAGTATCAACAGCATCAAAATAAGTTTTACATAACAATTTAATTGCCACAGTATTAGACTTTTCTGGGTCTTCTGCAGAAAGTGTGAAAGCTTATTAAATTTCCTATATTTTTTAAAAAAGTACGGCAATAGCTGTATAGTCTTGACTTCACCTTTGCAAAGTACCCTTTCTTTCTTAATATGAGGTGACTTTGCTCACAGAATAATAGAATTATAGAATCATTAGGGCTGTAAAAGACCCTTAGGATCATCAAGTTCAATCATTCTACCAACACTGCCAACTCTACCACTAAACCATGCCACGTCTATACCTCTAGGGACAGTGACTCAAAGCACCTTCAATGACTTGTGTGCACATGGCATGAGCAGTGAGATATGCACTTAGGTTAAATGAGTGCAATATTAATAAACAATTATGAGAATGAAGTATACTGAAACTAATTGTTACAGCAGTGAAAGGTCATGAAGTTGCCTTATACATATGTAGCTCATTAAATTTTAGGTAAAAATCAACTCATATTCAAAACTGTCCAAGAGAAATCTGAGGTGCAAAATACGATTTTAAAATGTAATTAGCCTTTAGTGCTTACATAGAATAGGCAGGAAAATATTCATAATTTTTCAAACATTTTAATCTCAAATTATATAATCCCTGAGGTAAAATAAACACCTCATTGCTTTGTAATTGCATTTGCAACTGACCTGATAGACATTTTCAAAATGTCTTGCAAAAAACCACTATTTTTTTAGCAGTTAACATTCTATATTTATGTGAAATTGTACATATACATGATAGAGGTATATATAGATTCTGTGTGAAAAAGGTGTTATTAAAGATAAAATTGGTAATCTTTCATTTATGTTGCTGAGTGTAGATTTCAAAATTCTTATAAGAACTTAGCAGATGCCACTGAGTTTTAGAGGAAAGTCTGTAAACATGTCAGCATGAACTGCAGTATGTTCTCAAATTCTAAAAACAAGTTAGTGTGTGGCATTTCAATTTCAATTGAAATTTTCATTTCAATTTTTCCTTTTTATATTGTGTTCTTTCTTGTTTTATTTTTTTTCTATTTTCATGTAAATGTACAACTCTAAACTTAAACATATTTTGACTTTCTTACATTTATTAAAATTGAAATAATGCAGAAATTTCACTATAATGAAGTTTAAAATCATGTTTGGGGGCTTATGAAAAAAGTGGTATGACAAAACGATACAAGAAATGCTGTTCCACAGGACTCGTGACAGAGAAACAGAGAGAGGATAAAGTCTAGCTTGCAAACTGGTTTCCTCAACTCTTGGGTTTGATAATGCTACTTGTGCTATAGTATAAAAATACTTTGCATGCTTTTATAAATGACTATTCCCATAACAGAAAAGTAGTAGAGCTTTCTTTGATGCCATTACTGCTGTGAAGGAGATTTCCTAAACCAACTCAAAGAGCCAGAAAACCAAGCACATAAGTGTTTCATGAGTATAAAAGGAGATGGCATAAGGTGTGCCACTTTTTGACTTTGAAAATCTGTTCCCTATGCAGCTGATGGCACGGTGACCTTTCTGTTACATGGTGACTTCTGAGATTCTGAAATTTGCTTTTGTTCTCTGCTGGAAGGAAAACTGAAGTTTTTGTGGAGCACTGTATTAGATTGGTATTCAGGGCAAATACAGGACTTTCAGTGTGAGGTGAGTGCTCTTGTCCCCTTGTATCTGAGGGGTTTTGAATTGTTTTGAATTGAGCAGGATAACAACTTGATCCTCAGCCTTCCATGTGTTTGTACCTTAGGCATCCAACATAAGAGTCTTGTTACTTCTCTTTTCCCACTGACACTGTACCTTAGCCTAGTGAAACCTTTACCATGAAAAAGTGCATCTCTGGGAAATACACTAGAGATGTTAAAGTTGGTATTCAACACCTGTTCTGGTGAATTCTGGTGTTTGCTTCATTAAAGAAAAATAAACACTTGTGAATATTTTGGGAGCCTCTTCCTGGTTTTCAACCCAAATTCAAGCAGAGAAAGGATATACAATAGAGAAAAATGGATTAATAATTTCACAGATGTGGAAATATTTCTCTTTAATTGTGTTTTTTAAAACTACTTAACGTGTTTCTTTCCATTATGAGCAGTAGGATGGTATATGGCTTAGTTCTGAAATTATTAATTTTTTATTATATACAGTTTTGTTATATACTTTCTTTATATGCTGGATTTCCTTTGTCACATTTCTTTTCTGGAAAAGCAAATGAAGAAGTATCAGTCTTACCATTCCATAGAAAATCAATATCATTTCTGGTTTCTTCTTCTGTGTACTTAGACTTTGTCAAATGTATAATATGTACCTGAAAGCCCTTCTGGTGTTCAATTATTGTTTTACTGCAAGCACAATAAAAAACTGTAATATGCTTTCATTTAGCAAATGAAAAATGAGAACTTGGACGCTTAATTATAGTGCACTGAAAATGTGAATGCTGAGGGGGTTTATCAGTACTTCTGGGACTTTTCCTTTTTTTTTTCTTTTTTTTAAGAGAAACATACAATAGAACCAATATGTCTATTTAAAAGAAAAGGGGGACTGCTTTCCCCACTAAGTAAAATCATGCCTAGTGCAAATGCTTGTTCACCCCTATTTTGAAATACTCGAAAATGAAATACAAACTCCAAAGAATAATAGCAAATTCTAAAGAACAAAATACTTCTAGCAGCCAACAACAAGAGTACTGCTTCAATTAATTTCCACCAATTAGATTCATTGTGTTAAATACTCAGTTTCAGAGCTGTATTTTTTCTATGTCTCCTTACTCAATTTGCTGCCTTTTGAGTTGTAACACCATATGGTTCTGGAAAGCTACTTTGAGGTAAGGAAATGAAAAAAATTCTGACCTTGTGCAAAAGCAAATTTAAGTTGTCCTAAGCCAGTATGTAAAAGTACTTATATGGCATTTTGAAATAAAAACAAATAATATTTTAATGTTATTGCTCTACAACTCATAAAAAAATGAGATTGTTTATTTTATGTATACAATGGGAAATGACAGTACTGCTAAACAAAATAATAAAAATACAAAGAGCCAAATTGGATATTCATTCTTGCAGAGTATGAACAGAGGACTACTCTCAAAGGAAACAAAAAGCAATTAATGTAAAATTTATAAAAGAAAACAGGATTTTTGCTTGTTTCTTGTTTTTCACAAAATGTCTAATCAGCCTTTGGAAGTCATTTGATCAAGTAAACCACTATCAATATCAGCCTTTTTTTAAAACTGAGTGTTTATAACAGTGCTGAAAATTCTTACATAAGATAGGATAAATTTCTGACCCTACTTTTCTTACCTTAAAACATTGGAAAAGTAGTAATTTTGCATTATAATGAGAAATTCCTGGGTTGTTTTTATTTTTTCTTTTAATGTTTTTTTATCATATATAAACAGTCAACTAGATTAGTTGGTCATTTGTCTTCTCTATTATATTTTTTCTTATAGTGTTATAAAAAAGATCTTATTTTTCTCCTCTTTTTAACATTCATTTTCCAGAAAACAACACAAAAGTTTATTGAAACTTCATCAGCATAATTTGAATTCAATGGAATGTAATTAAACAAAATCAATATTTTTTATTTCTGTCCATTAAATAAAACTGACCTTTACAAATTCCTATGATTTTAGTAGTGAAAGATACATTGGGAAAAGATACATATGCATATTCATTAGAGAAACAAAACCAACAAACAAAACAGGCCTATTTCAGCATTTTGCTGTAAAACTTTTAATGCAGACTAGATCATCAAGATTTATAATGGTATGTTTTGTTTCAATTTGTGGATTTTGAAATTGTTCTGAAAGAAAACCACTGTAAGTAATCAGAAAAATCAAAAGAATGTTCAACAATATGTTTCATAGTCCAAGTTTATTGGACATAATTAGTGTGATTGGGCTTTCTCATTTTTCACAAGTCACACTGATACACAAAAAATGTATTACAGTCATGGCATGAATTTTCCAAACTTCAGTCAAGAAATTATTTTCCACAGTACTTTTTATATTACAAAAAAGTCTTAGACATTCAAAGGAATTACTAATATCTTATATATTTCTGATGATAAAAGCTGTAAACATGGTGCATGTGTTCCCTTTTTTTTGCCTGGGTCTCACAAAAGGCTACTTGTGGACGTTAGCAAATCACAGATAAGACTAGTTCATAGAAAAATAGGTTTAGAAGGGATTGTAAGTTGCCATACAGCCCCTCCCTGTATCACAATGTGAGTAAAAGATAACTTTTCTTATCATATAGTCATAAAAATCTGCATTCATGGAGAGTCATGGCCTTTTCAGGCAATCTATTCCAGCAGATTTTGGAGCAGTGAGCTTAGCTAGGCTCACAGACATTTTTATATGTGAAGTCTGGAGTGCTGCTCCATTGGCTTACCCACGAAATCTCTAACATAACTGACTCTGAGGGCAGCACTGTGACAGTGAAATACTACTCAGCTGGTTTCTTGGCTTCCATAGCTGAGAAAAGCCTCAGAGATCTTTGCATGTCAGTTTGAAAAATAACCATGATCTCAGATATATTTTCAGTATCTACTTTCCTAATTTATATTTTTTGAGTGCAACTTCTGCTTTTAATTGTATAGTCAAGCCAAAATCTCTGCTTTGGTAAAGTAAAAAGTGTTGGTTGCATTAAATTTTTTTTCTGGCATTACTAATGCATTGCCCATACTTTAGAAATCATTATTTATTTCACTGTAATATTGAAACAAAATAAGGTAGAGTGGAAGAGAAATCCTTTGGTAACAACAGGTTTGAGTATTTTATTGATCAAGTATTCCACAGAGCTGCAGTTTTGATCAGAGCTTATAGTAACACGTGCCAGAAAAATGGAAGAAATGTTTTCTAACAGTCATTCTCTAAGGCCTGTTTGGCAAAGGGCAAGCAAAGGTGACACAACTCACATATTTTCATCCCATTACCTTTGTCCCAGCCACAAAATTTGTCCCCTCATTTTAATAGATAACCTTTCAAGAAGCTACCAGATACATTCTATCATATATTCCTTGTCTGACAGTGGATTGTGTACTTGAAACTTGTGAAATGATTACAGGAACATTAATAATTCTCACATTGCCCATCAACTTATAGATCAGAGGGTTTCTGAGCTGATGTTTTGATGCAACATTAAATGATAATCTTTTATTTTGTTGTTGTTACATGTAATTCCAATAAAGTAATTTTTATATATGTATTTTTATCCTTTATATTTTATGGTGCTTTTTTTTGTCAATCAGGTGTGAATAAAGAGTCTTTTTTTTCTTTTAAAATGTCCCCTTCCTTAGGATATCCTTAGAGAATAAATAGTCATTCTCTATTCAGTTTTTTTAGTTGTGTCCATGATGTTATGTTTACCTTTCATTAATACCTTTCAATCATTTTTTTACAGAGCAATGCATCCTAATTTATTTAATCAAAATTTAATCAAAATTTTGATCATCTGTGTAATCTTTCTCTGCACTCTCTTGAGTTTACTTTTGGGATAGAAAGAGGAGTACATACAAAGTATTACTATAAAAAGAGTTAACCAGTGTAGTATAGCTTAGTGTTTTGCATTTTTTTCTTTCTCCTAAAACTCTTAGCATTTTTTGTTTGCTGCCTTAACCACTATAGATCACAAAGGTGATGATTTCAGAAAACAATTCAGGTTTTAGGCTTAAGGACAGTAGGTTTAGATTAGATATTAGGAAGAAGTTCTGTAATATGAGGTTGGTGAGGCACTGGAACAGGTTACCCCATTCTTGGAAATTTTCAAGACTGGGTTGGGTGGGACTCTCAGTAAACTGGTCTAGTGAAAAGTGTGCCTGCCCATGGCAGGGAGGTTGGAAGTAGATGATTTTTAAGGTCCCTTCCAACCCTAACATTTCTACGATTCTATTATTCTAAGAGAAAAAAAATAATGGAAGGCAGATTAGGAAAAACCTTCATCACCTTAAACAAAACTGCTTGATTTGGCAGCAGGGTGAAATGATCTTTACATTTAGTACAAATGAGGCAGGGTCAGCATCCCACCCCTGGTTTGCTATTTAATGCTGAGCTATGCAGATCTGTGTCTAGCATTGTAAGCATTTCTAGTACAGGCAAGTTTAAAATAGGATGGCTGAGTGGCAGTTTAAAAGATGACTCACATCTCACCTCTACTTCCCTGTTGTCTTGCACCTGAGATGTATGTTTGGTGATATAACAGTTGGATTTAGATACAGCAAGTCAGGAGGTTACTGAGATCATGTGCACACTTGGGACTGGGACCAGGATAACATGAGGAGTGAGAAGTGGCCACTGTATTATGGCTGTAGTGGGACTCACAGGTACTTGGTTCCTTATTTTCTAGTGATGTGAACACTCTGAGGTCATTGTCCAGTAGAACAGGGGAACTGCTGAGCAGATTTCAGATGCCTCAAGGACTGTGGAAGAAACAGCTTCAGTTGATGAGAAGAAAATGATGAAATTTTACCTTAATGGTTAAATTTAAATTTTCTAGTCTTAAACAAGTTCAAAGGTAATGACGTTTTTTTAAGGTAAAATAAAGCAGGCAGAGTACACAGAGGGAGATTGGGGAGGTCTGCTTAGAGACCTGAGTTTTCTAGGTCTCAGCCCAGACTCCAACAACTTCATGTTTTTTTGGTTTATTTGCCATATATCTAGTCCTATTTTTCATCTGCATTGATTTTTTTTACAGTTAATGAAAAATAAATATATAAATTGATGCTGAAAACTTCTGCTATAGGGACAGCTTTACAACAAGGGAAGCAGTAGAGGCTTCCAAACAAAGTACATAAGCTACTGTGACACCCATTTATAAGAGATATAAAGAGCCTGCAGATTGGAGGAGGTGATCTTTTACCTCTCCTCAGTACTTGTGAGACACATCTGGAGTGCTGTGTCCAATTCTGAACTCACCAGTACAAGGGAGGTATGCAATGAGAGTCCAAAAGAGTAGAATTAATCCAGCAAACCAGACCTAAAGTGTTGAAGGGCTGAAGTACCTGACATAGGAGTGTAGAGATGAGACTACTTATCCTGGAGAAAAGAGGGTTCAGGGGAACATTATAAATGTATTAAAATAACTGATGGGAGAACAAAGAAGACAGAGATAAATTCTCCTCACAGGTGTCCAGTGGCTACAGACTAAAATATAGAAATTCTGATTAAATATAAGAAAAAAGTTTTCCATAACTGTGGCTGAACACTGGCACAGGTTCTCCCAAAAGGCTGAGGGGTCACCATCTGTGTACATTCTCAAAACCCAACCAGACATGATCCTGGGCACGCTGCTGTACCTGACCACACCTGAGCAAAAGGCTTGGATTAGATACTCTCCAGAGATGCTCTCCAACCTCAGCCATTCAGTGAGTCTCCTTCCCATTGCAGGATATGTCCTCAGAAATGTTATTTCAGTTGCGTTCATCCATGCTGTGTTGAAAAGGACTGACTGCTTCAGTTCTTGTGAACATGTCAAAATCTCTTTAGAGTCTCAATGTTTTACAGAAGTGCTACGGTAGTTGTGGTTGTTTGGGGCTATAATACATGGGAGTTTTGAGATTTTTTTCATGTTAATATGTGACACAAGTGTAACAGACATGACTGACCCTTCAAAGGATAGCAAACTAAGCTTTTTTAAAGTTATGATGAAGCATACTGAATTTACCCTGTATATGAGAACTGTTGAGCATTTCTACTCCTCCATAGCTCTTCAAGTATGATGTTACAAATAAATGTGCTAGTAAAAATCCTGAAAAATTTTAAGGTGACAGTTTTCCATTTCTGCTTTGGATTTCTATGTGGCCTGAACAAAATTACTGAAAATGAATCTATGCTAAATACAGTATTTTATTTTATTTAAAAATATCCTATCAATTTACAGAAAAGCTGAATTTGCAGGTGCAGATTACTCTTTGATAAAAGAGATTAGGAGCATTATTTCAAAGATGAAAATTTTTTCTTTTTTTTCTTCCTTTTTGGTACTTGACAATTTTATTTTATTTTTTTAATCGGGAAAAGAAAATACCTATTAAAATCTATGAATACTGAGTGGACAGCCTATGTAGTTCATGTTTGGATAAGTTTATTTGGGCAGTGTTTCCTGAGGTTAACATTTATAGCCATCAGCACTTAGATTCCACTTTCAAGCCAAACTGAGTATCAGTAATTGGTGTACCATACTGCCATGTAGTAGTTCGTAAAGCAGAGCTGGCTAAAAAGCAGCATTACACTTTCCAGATTTTTTTTAAAAGGTTTTTGTTCTGAATCAACCCAAAATGAACAAATAAGAAAAAATCTAGAATTTCCTGTGAGCTGGAAGCTTCCCAGATTTTGCAGCTGCTCAGAGAAATGAGCTCTGAGCTGTGATACTGGCAAAAATGCAAAACCTGTCAAGCTGCATGCACTGATTGTAAGATGCACAGTGTTGAGTCCCTTCTCATAATTGCCTCATGTATTTCTAGCGTTGTACCTTGGCCTTTCTCCTTTTTCATGACTTCACATGCCAGGCAGTTAGTTGGTGGTGTGTTAATGTGGTAACCAGCTGCTCCTTGCACATGGGTCAAGGGATGGACAAGAAACCAGGGCTTTGTACAACAGCTGGGGCACTGCTTTTCAGGGAAACGTTTATGCTGAAAAGATCCCTGTAGAAGACATATTATTTGGTTGCCATGTGTCTTCTCAAAACCTCTCCTATCATGTAACCCCATGTGGCTCTCCAGTTGTGGTACATCACCTGCTATTCTAATTGTTTTCTCAGCACATAACTTGATACAGCATATCCTCACAAGCTAAGGAAAATGAAATTTAACCATCTGAAAATACAAGTTTAGCTGAGGAGGTGAGGGAGGTCTCCATTTTGAGTTATTCTCATCTGTTGTACTAAACTTCGAAATGAAGGTGGGGAGAGTTTCTGGGGCTGAGGTATTCTCACTGTAATACAGCAATAAATTAATATTTTATGGTCAAATTTTGTTTCCTTAGAAAACATATTAATATCTGCACTGCTGAAATTTAAGTAGATTCAAAGGAAGAAGATGCTAATAGTGTCAGTGATACATGTAGGAGGATGCCAATCTGTCTGGAGGAAGAATCAGTATTGTTCAGAGATTTTGGAACCTCAGGGAAAAGACAAGCAGCATCCATAAGACAGCACAATCTCACATATATAATATGTACACATCTTGATCATACAATTAAAATTAATTATATTATTTTATGGTTTTTAACTGAAGAAGTATTTAGAAAGCCATCTTTAGGAGCACTTTTATCAAGAAAATATACTGGCTAGGGGAACTAAAATTTAGGTGCTATGAACCACAAAACTAGAACCATGACCTAAAAACCACAGTGAACTTATTAATGTAAGAGAAATGGAGTAGAGGTAAAGCCTGGCTTTATGGGAAAAGAAGGAGTAGAAAAACACATGGAAACACATCAGACAGACAGCCTGAGGTAGCCTGGTAAGGTGATCTGAGTGAAAGGAGAGAAAAAGTTGAGCTTGATACAAAGGGCAGAGGAAGCACAGAAGGAACTAAGGGACAGAAAGAACAACAAAAGGCAGGAAAGCACTTTCCTTTATCCTGTTAAACCATAGTTTATAGATTTTCCTAAAAGTTAGTATAAGTTGCAGAGCTGAAAAATACACAGTAGTTAACTGGCAAATTAACACATATAAGAGTAACCAATTTAATTTCTACATTGCTCAATTTTTCTCTTCTATTGTACACATTTTACCACATGGTGTGTTTAAAATTCAGTGGGAAAATTAAACCCAGTCAAGATGTCCCCCTATCCCTTCTGATAGTGGAAGAAACACTAGGAGAGACTGTAAGATGGAATCACAATTTATGGAAAAATCACAATAACCACAGCAATGTTAATAAAAGAGAGTGTTTTACCAAAAAAAAAGAGTATTCACCACTTAACAAAGGAAAACATTTCCCAAAGACAACTCCGGGTGTGGTTTTCCCAGACAAAGGCAAAATAGCGACTGGCTTCAGGGGAAGCCATGTAGTATGGAAAGCAGAGGCAGTAAGCCAGGGAGGCTCATGGTTTGACTTCCCTTCCCCAGCCCCCAGCTCAAACATAAGGGAAATACAGGGACAAGACAAAACTTGGTGGGACCTGACAGAGCTCTGAAACATGTCAGGGGAAGCTTTCCTGGGCCTGACTTCACAGGAGTGGGACTGGAGCGCCTGACGGCTCCACTGCAGCTTGGGCTCCACCTGCAGCTCTGCTGTGTCACCAGAGCTGCAGCTTGGGGCCCACACAGTCCTACTGGGCTCTGCTCCTTGACCACCCTCTCTTTTCTTTTTTCTCAGAGCAGTGTCTTGGGCTTGTTGATGCTGTCTTTTAGCACCAAAGGTGGAAAGCTGCAGCTCAGAAGAATGGGAAAGGGACTGCAACCCTGAAATCTGCACACCACATCCCTTGAGCCCTGAAAGGCACTGCCCCTTCTGCTTACAGCTCCACCTTCTCCCTGCTTAAACCATGCCCCTGCCATGATGTGGGTAGTATGGAACTCAACGGTACTAGAAACTCCACCCCTTTTCTCCTGAACCGTGATATTATCCACCCCTTTTCCTATACCATCAAGGTAATCCCCAGATCTTACCTCTTTCAGCTATATGCACATGCACACACACACACACGCACACACACATATATATGTATATACATGAGACATGTAATTATACACAAGCACAGGTATTGTTCCAATAGTAACTGGCAATCCACCCAAGGTGTTTGTTGAATTCATTTAGTCTCTGACTGGTGTAACTGGAGCAGTCCATACTCACTGTCCATGGTATTAACGACATCCAGCGGCAGTGTTATATAGAAACCTATGCCACATATGCAATTAAACATTTCAGGCTGTTCTCGACCAAAAATCAAGCTCCCTTGAGTTATGAATTGTGTTACCCCATCCCTCTGTATTATCCGTCAAATGCACCCCAGTCCTTGAGTGAAAACAGTGCCATGGATGGTTTTGCCCTTGCTTGAGCCAGGACTAATCTAAACTGTCTTCCTAACATTCTTCTAATATGTGCCATGGGGACTTTATCTCCTTCTGTGGTGTGGAGGGGTTCTGATTGGGCAGGTCCAGCTTGATTGGTAGAGCCTCTAGTGTTAACTAACCATGTGGCCTTCACTAAATATAGATCCCAGTGTCTGAAGATCCCACCACCCATAGCTTTCAATGTGCTTTCTAACAGTCCATTGCACCATTCCACTTCCCCAGTGCCTGGTGAATATTATTGGGAATATGATACACCTACTCAGTACAGTGCTCTCTGGACCAGATATCTATGAATCTGTTTTTGAAATGATACCCATTTTCTGACTCTGTGCTGGATTTGCTTTTCAAGGCCCAGGATGTTGTTAGGGGCAGTGGTGGGGTGCACAGGGTACGTCTCCAGTCATTCCATAGTTGTCTCCACCATTGTCAGCACGTAACGCTTGCCTTGGCAGGTTTGGAGGAATGTGATGCAATCAATCAGGCAGGCCTCCCCATATTTATGTTTCAACCATTGTCCCCCATATCAAAGGGGCTTCACCCACATGCTTGATCGCAACACAAGTTTCACAGTTATGAATAATCTGGGAGATAGCATCCATGATCAAATCCATCCCCCAGTCATGAGCCCATCTGTATATTGCATCTCTTCCCTGATGACCTGAGGCATCATGGGCCCACTGGCCCAGAAATAACTCACCCTTGTGATGCCAGTCCAGATCCACCTGAGACACTTTAATCTTGGCAGCTTGATCCACCTGTCTGTTGCTGCAGTGCTCTTCAGGAGCCCAACTCTTGGGCACTGTACTTGTACATCTACATGATGTACTTTCACAGTCAACTTCTATATCCAGGCAGGGATGTCTTGCCACAATTCAACAGCCCAGATGGCTTTTCCTCTGTGCTGCCAATTGGCCTTTTTCCATCAGTCTAGCCAAACCCAGAGAGCATTTGCTACCATCCATGAGTCAGTGTAGAACTAGAGTGTTGGCCATTTTTCTTATTCAACGATATCTAAAGCCAGCTGGATGACTTTCAGCTCTGTGACCTGACTGGATTCACCTTGTGCCCCAATAGCTTCTGAGACTCACCACATAGGACTCCATACAGCAGCTTTTAAGTTTTTATTTGTCCCTATGATATGGCAAAAACTGTCAGTGAAGAAAGAGTTTTGCTTTTCATTTTCAAGCAACTGATTATATGGTGGGGTCTCCTCAGCACGTGTCACTTGCTCCTCATCCTCTTCTGATGGTAGTACAAAATTTTCACCTTCAGGTCAATGCATTATGATCTTCAAGAGCCCTGGGTGACTGGGAATTCCTATTTGAGCTCACTGTGTCATCAGAGGGATTCACTTTTTCCACATGGCGTGATGGCATGATGTGTATAAGGGACTTTCCCCTGGCAGTCAAGGTGCCAGAAGAAGCTTTGCTTTCATACCAGTCACTTCTGAAGCAGCTCAAATTCCTTCATAAGGTGATAAGAACTCTTTTTCAGTTGGGGTTTAACAGGTCTCATATCCTTTGTATCCCAAACTCCAATACCCCAGTGCCTATCAACCTTCACTGGGTGCTTTTTGCTAGAGTCTCAAGGAAGGACCATTCTTGCCTGCTCCAACGTAGAGCGCCTTCCATCACATCATGTTCTGACTGGCCCAAGGACTACTGCGTGGGCAATCTCCTGTTTAATTTGTTCAAAAGTTTGCTGGTTTTTGGGACCCCACTTGAAATAATTTCTCTTCTGTTTCATATGATAGAGAAGGCTTACATCTGTTCTCAGGGATACGCATTCTCCAAAACCCCATGGTGCCTAGGAAAGCTTGTGTTTCCTTCTTGCAGCTGATGGGAACATAGCTGCTAGTTTGTTAACCACATCCACTGGAACCTGATCCATCTTGCCATTTTACTGCTAAAAACAAAGTTTTCTGGGCAGATCTCTTAACCTTACTTTGTTTTACGACAGAACAGCTTTCAGGAGGATCTGGATTATCTTCTGTCTTTTCTCAAAGCCTTCCTCTGCTGTGTTCCCCCATACAATGGTGTCATCTACATAATGAAAGTGTTCCAGATCCTCATCCTTTCCCAGTGCAGTCTAGATCAGTCCATGGCAAAGAGTGGGGCTGTATTTCCATCCCTGGAGCAATGGTTCCAGGTGTACTGCACCCACCTCCGAGTTAAGACAGACTTAGACTTCACTCTGCTAATAGAGGAATGGAGAAGAATGAATTGTCAATGTACATGGTGACACCACTTGCATCCTTGAACTCTGGTTCATACTGAGGCTCTATCATGTCCAGTACAGCAGCACTCAGGGATGGTATTACTTCATTTAGGCCACAATTTTCCACTGTCAATCTTCACTCTCCGATGGACTTATGGCACTGGCCATATCAGAGTATTAAAGGGTGAATGAGTCTTGCTGGCCACTCCCATGTCCCTATAACCATGACAAAGTTCAGCTATCAAATATTTTTTAATTCATCTACCTTAAACTTTTCTGTTCTGATATCATATTTTTAAAAATATATGCAATAAATAGTCCCATTTCTGATATGCCAGACTGAAACTCTCGCCTTTTAAAATGCAATCTTGCACCTTTAACGTCCTTAATGCCTCCCTTATTGTCCATTCATCATAGTCTTGACAGAAAGCTTTGGATGAAAGCAGTTTGATTGTAGACTGACACAGTAATTTTACTTAAATATTATTTTTTTCTTTGATGTAGATGTGGCCTATGTTTTACAATCTATTGTTAAAATTCAGAAATGTTATTCCAGAAAGATTTATTAGAGTAAACTGAAGATTTTTGTTGTAAGACTGGGATATACCATGGTGCTCTTAAATAGCACAGAGACAAAATGCATACCCAAAGAAATCTTGTCCTGTTGTTCAGCTATCTGACTTTAACCTGTTTCTAATAGAAAATATTTTTTACTGCTCTAAAATATTCTATTAACTTCTGAGCACTTGCTTCAAAATCTTTATCATTCCCTGGGGTTTTTTTTCTGAGGTAGCAAAAAAATATCCATGAAGTTCGAACACCTAAAGAACAGCAAGGCATCTGAGAGGCATCCATAATTTCCAAGTCAGTTGTATGCAATTTAAAATTGTCAGATTTGCAGCTCAAATCAGCCCAGCACATACTGGATATCCAGAATTGTCAAATATACACAAGATACGCTTTCTAAAATTATTTCTGTATCATACAAAGCTGTCAATCAGTTTGCATAATCAGAAATAAGATTTTGGCATTGCCTCATGGAGCTTTATTCTGAAATGCAGAGTCTAAGTCCACTTGTTACAGATTCAAAACATTATAAATGTAAGACTCCCCTAGTTAAAATTGCAATCATTAATTTTATCCTCATGCCTATTGTGCCTTGTAGCTTTGATCCTTGTTTACTCTTTTGATCTTGGACAAAACATCAGTCTTTGGGTTGAAGATGCACTAAAACCTGATAGAGTCCTTTCACTTGCAGTTCCTTTAGACTTCTGTAGTGATCATGAGGACATTGGCAATCTTTTATCACTATATTTTCTAATTTTTACTAATTTATATTTGTATAACTGCTTTTAATCAGTACTTAAATGTGTCTTTGGTAAATGGAATTAGCTACTAAAACAGTTTAAAATAATCAATATGAAAAACACAAACAAACAAACCAACCCAAAACCAAGACAAAAAACCAAACCCCGACAACAATAAACTCTCTGAATAAGAACAGTGGGATTTATCCTCAAGAATTATTATGTCTGCACTCAAGGGGTTACCTTCACCTCTGGTACTTCCAATTGCTCCTGTTTTGTGAAGAAATTACTAAAAGTAGGCAGGTTTTTGATGCTTATTATATTTTCAAATAATATCAACAAAATCCAGTTTCTTTTTACATAAGAAGAATCAAACATCTGGAGACTATTTCTTTGCTCAGATTCCAAGACATGATCTTGCCAGCACTTATCCCAAAGGTCTTTTGTCAGAACATTATTCAAATCCACATGTGTTCATATCCAGCATGTCTATCAATGTGTCTTTTTGTTCTTATGTCATTATTTTTACAAACAAGAACAGTTTCAGCAGATAGCATTCAGCATTGCAAAGCTAACCATTGTTTCCATAAGCTTTCCCTTCTGGTTTTAGCCTCAGTGACAGGCAGCCAGTACTCTCACCAGTTTCAATATCTATAAAACCCAGCTTCAAACATCAAAGAAAGACAATACACTTATATATGCAAGTTGCTTTCCATGAGGAAAATATCAACAAGAATATATGATAAATGGCCATATATTTAGTAGAACAAGAGGGATAATATCAAAATAAATAACTGCAGTCTTTTAGTTTAAGAGATACAGTCAAGGTAATTGCAGTCAGTTGAGAGACAAATTACAACCACTTTCTGAAAACACAAAGTTTCTTGCACAGATAAGAAACTATAAGAAGAAGAAATGCAGAGTTTTCTTTATGAAAACAGTCTTCAGGAATAGTTGTAATATAAACTCCTTATAAATTTTACTTAGAAACAAATTATTAGGGTGGAGCATGGCTAGAAACCCATAAAAAGAACAGGGATGTTTTATGAAGTTCAGTTGGTAAGCAGCTGTTAATCAGCTGCCCCTACAGGAACAATCCAAGCCTATTTCTCAATTCACTCTGTCTTCTAGGGAGATATTTTTCTGAACAGTGTTAAACAACCTTTCCTAAATCAGGTTCCATCCACACTGTTGTAGAAAAACATAAAGTAGCAAGAAGTTACAGGAATAGAAAGATCCTCTCAATAGCATACAAATTCAAAAATATCTGCTCCTTTAATCTGATGTTTTAGACGATGCAACTTTCAAGTGGAATGTTTAATTCTAGTGCCTAGGTCAAACATATATATATTAAATAAATTCTGAACATAGTGTGGCCACCAGCATCTAACAGATATCTTTGTTGTGGCTTTTTTTTTTCAGACTTTTTACTTGCTGACATACTTAAAATCACAATATGAAAACTAATAAATTTTCAAGGAAATATTAATAATAATAATAACAATAATAACCATCATCATCATCCACCCTACAATAACAGCAGCAATAATAACCCTGAACTAACTCCTCTACCACCAAAAATTATTGATAGTTTAGGTCTCTATCTTACACCTTATCCTCTTTTATTTTTGTTCAACAGTGCATGCATGGTAACACAGTC
>VZTT01037290.1:6288-40583 GCA_013400855.1 Buphagus erythrorhynchus | reverse complement strand
TTTCCCCCAGTCTGCATTCATGAGTCTCAACAAGCTTTTGGGTTTGTTGGTAGCAGTGATTTTGGTGAAACCTGTCATGGCCACATGCCATTTTTGCCAGTAACTCGTACTTTGCTTTGGATTTTTGTGCCTATAGTGAAGTCTTGTGTTTCCCAGCTTTCTTAATATTGGTATGTGTTGTTCTGCCTCTGTCTTTTGCAATTAGCCTTGGGGTGGTTTGAGTATTCTTTTTATAAGCAGTATTTTTGTTTCTGGCCACCTTCAGCCTTACCCTGTGTGTGAACATGTGTGACTCCTTGATTCCCACCCCACAACTTGGTCCAAACTTTCTGATAATCCAACTCAGTGGGAGGGAGAGATGACTGAAAATCTAAATGGGGCAGTTTAGCTAGTTGCCTTAGGCCTGACTCGTCTGCTGGATAACACTGGTTTTATTGCAGCCCAACGTGATTGACATTTGGGGAATTGCACTGGTATAATGCTGGCAGCACTAGTGAAAAATCTGCCCTATTGTTTCTGATACGTTAGCTGTCTGTGGAGGACCTTTTTGTTTCAAATAACTATCAGAAAGGCAACTAATGGAGTGAATTTACTTTTTCTTTAAATCACTGACTTTTCCAATTCCCAGGAAAAAAATATGAGTGCAAATAATATCCTATGTACTAAAAGTTTGCCTTGTTCTGTGTTTTTTTCAGGCTTTTTTTCTTGGATTTTACTACTGGAAAACTCTCTAATGACAAATTTGCTTAGGTAAGTGAAGCAAGATTTTTTCCTGTGGATTTTTTTGGAATCACTTCCCCTATCTTAACTGCTTTTGCATGTTGGGTTGTAATGTTGAGCTTCCAGCCAGCTGTGCTGCGTGTGCTGTGGTTAAAGGCTAGAAAGATGTT
Organism: Buphagus erythrorhynchus; assembly: GCA_013400855.1. NCBI lineage: Eukaryota > Metazoa > Chordata > Aves > Passeriformes > Sturnidae > Buphagus > Buphagus erythrorhynchus. The sequence goes on along the minus strand of VZTT01037290.1, from coordinate 39,693 downwards.
GTAAACAAAGGTAGGGGTAATGTCCCTAGTATGACATAAGGACCTCATTTATTCATTTAATCAGATGAAGTGGACGTGGTGCAGAATAATGAAATACAGGTTATATCTGCATATTACTGCATAATCTCATCAATTTATGAATTTTTTTTCAAGAGATGCTCTACAATTTTTTTCCCCACTGGAAAATAAACTTGTTGCTATCACTTAATGTCATTTTGTTATGAAATGCAACCTTCATGTTTCCATGTTTTTAGATACAATTACTCTTCTTCCATCTCTCTCTTCCCTCTTTCCCTCAGGCAGGAGCTTCTGATACAGAGGAATCATAAAAAGCTTAAGAGTTGTTTTTTTAGCCCAAAAGACAGGAGAACATGAACAAATTTCACTCCCCCCCTTTGATCTTCTGAACCCCATCTACACCTCTAAAATGCAGATTCCACATAATTGGTGATTGACATGATTTCTGAGTGTTGATAGAAGCACTTGGTCTTGTCTATTCCTAAATATCTTTGGGAAGTTCTGAGCACAAACCCAGTGCTGCGGTGCCATGGATGGTGGGTGGAAGAACTAAATGTGCTGCTGTACCCAAATGTACTGTGTGTCTTTCCTTTGTGGTGGAGAGGAGACTTGACTGACTTCTGATGCAAGACAAGAAGTCAATCCCTAGATATGCAGCTAATTTGATGTGTTAGTTGGAGTTGCTTGTTGATCCTGGATGAGACCAAAAGCAACTTGCAGTGTTCACGTGGGAATATAGTATCCTAACATCTACCCTGACAAAAGTGCTGCTACTCTTTGTAAAGTGTCTGTAAAAGGCTTTTATTTTTTCTCCTGTCTCTGCTTTCTGCAGTACTCACCCTCTCTTCCTTTTGATTTCCTTCCTGTGAATGGTCAGCACAGCAGCTTCTCTCCTTGAGATGAGGGACCTTGGTGAAATAAAATTGTCTTAAACCTGAAGTCTTCTCCAATCTGCTTTTCCCTGGTATTTGTCCCTCTTCAGGGAGGACTTCAGAAGAGTGAAGACAGACAAGAGGGTCTTTTGAGTTCCCTTTAATTTTCCTTTTAGGTAGCTGATCAGAGTTTATCTATCTGCCATTCCTTTACCAGGGTGATGAACTCAGGGTATTTTGTGTGGCATAGCTTTTGTCTTTTCCCAAAACACAGGAGCTGGCTGGTGGGCTCCAAACTGAGTGAGCCAACAAAGGTGGACAAGTCCTTAGCAGAACACTCTGGGAACATGTCAGAGATAGATTGCTGCTCGGGATCCAGCACTGCATTGCTCCTGAGACTTGCCATTGCAGTGTGCTTGAGGTTCCCCCATGTCTCCCTCAGCTGCTTGAGCAGTGACTAATTTGCAGCCTGAGGCTGTATTTATTTATGTCACTGCCTGTCCAGAGGATGAAGAGGACTCTGCAAATGAGGGAAGTATTTAGGCATCAGTTAAGTCCTTTTAATTTTGTATATTAGACACATCTATGAATATATGCAGACCGAGCTAATAAATAACCAGGGAATGGTAGTTAAGAGGAAAGGACATCATTAATTCTGTCATGTACTCTGTTTTAAAGTTGGGTCCAGAGCAGTAATGTGTTAGGCTGGGAAGGTAAACACTGTCATTATTCAGCAACAAAACATGTACAAGGCTGACATTGTTTTCCTCCTTTTGATATAATAATTTTTTTGCAGTGGTTGGAGTATCTTTGGTGGTCTTTGGTGTGGTAGGAGCCTGATGAAGCCATACCCTTTCCCTACTGAAGGGTCAGTGCTCCTTTATTTGAATTGAGTTTTGTATTAATGCTGCTTTGCTGGCACAGAATGTGTGCTGTTCCAGAAGGCTCTTACTGTTTGCTGAGGTTGGGGTGTTTGGCTGGAATTCCTGCAATATAGTTTGGAGGGAGGTATTTCTGTTTCATCAGGTGATCCCTTTTCAACTCTCCACACTGCAGTGTTAACCCAGGTCAACTGTACATGTCACATTAAAAAAAATTCTTTTTTGTGCAGATGCTGTTCAAAAGTGAGCATGAGTTTACCTTGTATATCTTTTTTTTTTTTCTCCTCCAACTACACCAGTGTGCAGAGAAAAGGTTTGCCTTCAGCAAATGCAACTTTACATGGTCCTTCAAGGTTAATGTGTTTGGATTTCTTTTAGTGGGGAGAGGGATTTGGGGGAGTCCTCGCTTTGCATTTTAAATCATCTAAAGTTGCTGTGAGAATGATGATATATTTGCTGAAGGGAATAGTTGTTGTGGTAAAAAGTTACTTAAACAAGGTAGTTTACTTTTCAGCATGTATGATAGCTAATAGTAGGAAAAAAAGCTAAAGTGATTGTAGTTTGAAGTTTCCCTTGCTTGCTCTTACTCATAGCACAGCCTCTCTCCTCTCCTTCATACCTCTCATTTTAGCAAATTTCTTGATGTATAGTTGCACACATAGAAAAACAAGCAAAGACTTAATATACGTATTTCTGTCTTGACTGTGCTCCACACGACCCACCCTGGGTATCAGATCACTTGAGTTTGCATAAGTGAAGATGTGTGTATCCAAAGTGGGTTGATGTTCAACCCCTCAGTGCCTCTTCCTGTTGAGTTTTCTTACAAGTTTTGCAGCTCTGTCTCTCCCAGCAGAAGTCTTGGACAAAAAATACTCATGGAGACACCAGTGGAATAGCTGATGCAGCTCAGCAGCCACCTCCTAGAATAAGTGGTGGAAGGATGCCTGTTTCTCTTAGCAGTATTTTCTTTGGAAGATGAGCATCTCCTCAGCATGTCCTTGGCTTTCTGTGTGTCCCTAGCAAGCTGTAGCACTGAATACTCCTCCTTCCAGTGTTCCCAGCTCAGTTTAAAAGTTCTTGATTCAGAGTATTTCTGTGGTCTTTCAAGCTCTGCTCCGATTGCAGAACTCCCAGGAATTTGGAGAGGGAGTCTTTCCTTTGGATGGATTGGAAAGAAGTCGTGTGTTGTCAACTTGCACAAGGTCTTTCTTCAAAGTATGAAGTTTTTTTTAGGGGGAAGGATCTCTTAAAAAATTACTAGCCCTTGGTGGGTGGCATGAGCAGAATTGACTGGAGGGGCAATTGTTCTGTGGTTCATATGCTGTTTATTTTGCAGCCAGTGATGTTTTTATATTGCTGAGGCAGATGGAGGGATTCCCAGCTCCACAAGCATGACCCTGGGGGAGATTAGCTGGTTTTAGGTTTCACCACTTGGATGATGAGGTTAGCCTGAGACAGAGATGCATCCCTGTGTATGGAAATGGTCTTGGCCCAGATCTTGTCTGGCAATGTAAAGCCTGAGAAAGGACCAAGAGGTCAGCTTCAGCTTTTTAAGGAATGTGATGTATGGTCATTCTGTGGCATGTGTGGACTGCTGCTTTTTTATTTCAGAAAGGGCAAAAAATTTACTTGCAAGCTTATGTGTTTTTTTAACACACTAATTAGAGCTACAATTAGCTCTAAAGTAGAACCTGCTTTACAGCTATATAAATATTTGTATTTCTGATACTGAAATACTAATGCTAAAGAATCCCAAGAGGTTTTTTCATAGCTACAAAGCAAGGAACATTTCTCCCATTCTCTGCCTCTTAGCACCTTTCTTCCACTTCACCTGCTTCCCTCCTAATGAGCTAAGCAACATCCTCAATCTGCACACTCTGGGACTTTATTTTTATGCATCTATAGCAGTCTTAAGTAATTACTCTACAATTCTAATACTTGTTACAGAAGTGAGCTCTTCTGCTTGTGTCAGTCAGTGGCATCTAGAAAACTGAACTCTGAAACAAGCTAAAATGGATAGAATCTTGTTTCCTCTTTGCTCACATGGACACTCACTCACTTCCCCATCTGCTTTGACTTTGAAGACTGCTGAGGTTCTTCCTCTGTCTGACCCACTTGGCATAAGCTAGAGAGGATTGTCTTTCTTCAATAGCCAAGTTTATAGGGCTTCAGCTTGTTCGTAAATAATCCTTAGAGTTTTGAGTGCTGCCTTTCTCCTTCTTTCCCCTTCAAAACTGACTTGCTGTCATTTGTGTTCAAACTGGGGGAGTATTTTATCAGCCTATAGATAGACGAGAAAATCTGTGCAGTCACCGGACACGAGAGGTTGTAAAGTGTGCTGAGGAGAATTCACTAAGGATCTGTGATTTTAAGTATTATCTCATCCACTTCCAATTTGTGATCCCAGCACAAAAGGGCTGTAGAGGAGGGCTTTGCTATGCTAGTTTTTTTTTACAAGCACAGTTCCAGAGTACAAAATACAGGACTTAGATATGCAGAGGCATCTTTATAGGAATGTATAAATATTTAGTGTTCTTCAGAGAAGGACAAGGTGTTGCTCTGCCTTTGCTTTCACACTTAAGTACCTGCACCAGTAGCTGGTTTGCATGTGTGAATGCTTATTTTAAGGTAGCATTAAGACTCACTTTCAGCTCTGCTGAGGTTCTGCAGACCAGCCTCTGCTGATTGGAACTTGGAGGCCTTGTGATCTGCATGTGGTCCTTCTGGCCTCTTGGTAGCAGGAGATAGCAGCCCTCTGTGCAAAGTTAGGATGTAATTTTGTCCTGCTTTGAACATGTGGGATTCTAAGTATTTCCTATGAGATGTATTACTAGTGTAAACAAACTGTTTTGTTAGTGTAAGCTCTTCATCCTGATAGGATTGGAGACATCTTATAAAGCAATCACTGTAAATTTAAAACTAATATTTAGCATTATTTAAATAAACATAAATCAAGATAGTATACAAACAACACAAGTTCCCAGCCCAGGGACCTGAGAGACAGACCTACTTGGATGTAGCCTGTGTACTTTTTGTCCATTTCCCTGTTAAATTTAAAGCATTGTGCACCTAATTAATACCTTTTAAAATTTATATCAGTGATAAAATGGATAAATATTGCAATGGACACAGATTTTAGTGCTACAATTACAGAACAGATGTAAAAGCATGCGGGGTGAGTAGATGTTTGTGCAGTCTTTTGGTGCAGCATCTTTTCTGCCCTGGTTGGTTTGATACAGAGGATTCCAAATTGAAGCCTTTATGCTGGAAAGGGTAAATTACTGTTTAGCGTGTTGTAAAAGGTCTTGTAGACTGTGGGAGTAGATGAATTATTTCAAAAACATAATGCTGGAAAGAAATTTCCATGCCAGGCTGTTAAATTTCATTGATGTGTTAATTAGATAGAAATAAGCCCCTTATTTTATGAAGTTTTCCAACTCAGTTGAAGCTCTATCACATTAGATGCGACAACTACATGATCAACTACTTGTCTGGATGCCAGGAGCCTTGTACTTCCAAATTAATTGTGTTTTTATGAGCCAGTGTTAGCTTTTTGAAAAATAAAGCTTAGGCCTTGGAAAAAACAGATGCCGATGAGTATGGGAAGGAATGGGAAAAAGAGTATAGTGTTCTTGGTAATGAGGTGACCTCTGGTGCTCTAATTTCACTTACCAAGTAACCATTACTTTTTGTATATAAAATGTAGAATTTTGCCTTTGAGCAACTTCGTTTTAGAGGACGGAGGAGCTCACAATCCTTTCAAGGCCTGAGTTCAGCTGCTATTCCAAGAGGGAATTCAGTATCTTCACAGACTGAGAGTGTATGAGTTTTTTTAGTTTGTCAGGCTTTTCAAAAATGTACAGATTTGCAGATGCGTGAGGGACTGGGGGGAAGCCCTTGCCTCTAAGTGGTGGTAAAATTTAAAACTCTTATGGGTATGGCTCTGATCAACATTCATTTCAATGTTCCCATAAAAAGCTTATGACTTGGCAGGATTTCAAGCACTGAAAAGAAAAAAGCTCTGTATACAACATGTTTTATTAATGTTGAAGGAGTAATATTGCTGTATTTCAGAGTCTGCCACTGCATAGAATAAGTTCTTTTTGGCTCTTGTACACTTTGGCTTTTCCCTTGAATAAAACAAGGTGTGACTTCACATCTGCTTTTTCCTAGTAGCCTTTTATTAATCAGGAGTATACGTATTTCCAAGTTCTGGCTTGGTTTCATCCTTTTTCTTTCTTAATTCTCCTGTGTTGCCGAGTAAATTCATGATTCTTGACCCTCAACTGATACTGTTACAGTGTATTTGCATAAACCTTGATGTTAAGCATCACATCCCACTTACTTGTGATGACTTTTTGCCCCCTTTTAAGCTGTGTGTAAAGGTGAATTTGAAATTAGGCAGCTGAGAAAGAAGTCATCTGTTGAAACTTGGCAAATGTGGTTGAAGTAATAAAAGCAAATTTTAAAAAAAAATATGCTTTTAAGGGAAATCAGTACTGTAAAACATGAGCTTTCAGATGAAATTGCTGAAGATAATTTGTGCAGCCAAAGTGCAAGAGGAGGCAGATAACACAAGTCAAGCACAAAATCCCAATTTGCAGCCACATACCGGTGTTACTTTGGTCAGATTACGCCTGCGTGGGGCTTGGCTGGCGGTCAGGGAATGGCTCAGGGAGCGGGCTGGGGTGGGACCGGATCGCTGGCGGCGTGCATGGCATGGGGCACGCTCTGGAACAGGAGGCTGGCTTCAGATCCTCATGGAACAGGAGGCTGGCTTCAGATCCTCGTGGAACAGGAGTCTGGGTTGAAATCCTGGTGGAACGGGAGGCTGGCTTCAGATCCTGGTGGAACGGGAGGCTGGCTTCAGATCTTCGTGGAACAGGAGGCTGGGTTCCGATCCTCGTGGAACGGGAGGCTGGGTTCAGATCCTCGTGGAACAGGAGGCTGGGTTCAGATCCTCGTGGAACAGGAGGCTGGGTTGAAATCCTGGTGGAACGGGAGGCTGGCTTCAGATCCTGGTGGAACGGGAGGCCGGCTTCAGATCCTCGCGGAACAGGAGGCCGGCTTCAGATCCTCGCGGAACAGGAGGCCGGCTTCAGATCCTCGCGGAACAGGAGGCCGGCTTCAGATCCTCGCGGAACAGGAGGCCGGCTTCAGATCCTCGCGGAACAGGAGGCCGGCTTCAGATCCTCGCGGAACAGGAGGCCGGCTTCAGATCCTCGCGGAACAGGAGGCCGGCTTCAGATCCTCGCGGAACAGGAGGCCGGCTTCAGATCCTCGCGGAACAGGAGGCCGGCTTCAGATCCTCGCGGAACAGGAGGCCGGCTTCAGATCCTCGCGGAACAGGAGGCTGGGTTCAACACCAGCCTCTTTCAGAGGGTGCTGTGCTGCCTGGCTGTGGGACACAGCCCGGGCTCTGCAGGCAGGAGGAGTTGGGCATATGTGACTGCTTAAAAGTAGATTTTATTCCCTAAGTTACTGCGTGGGTTTTGGCTGGAGTAGAGTTAATTTTTTGTGTAGTAGCTAATATGGGGCTGTGTTTTTGATTTGCTCTGGAAGCTGTTGATAACTTAGGGGTGTTTCAGGTACTGCTGAGCTGAGTTTACACACAGCCAAGGCTTTTTCTGCTTCTCACCCATCCCGCCTGTGGGCAGGATTGGGGCACAAGGAGTTGGGAGGGGATGCAGCCAGGACAGCTGACCTCAAATGGCCCAAGGGGTATTCCAGACCATATGGAGGCATGGTCAGTGTATAGAGCTGGGGGAAAGAGGAGGAGAGGGATGTTCAGAGAGATGGTGTTTGTCTTCCCACATCAACATCATGTGATGGAGCACTGCTTTCCTGGAGATGGCTGAACACCTGCCTGCCTGTGGGAGCTGGGGAATGAATTCCTTGTATTGCTTTGCTTGTGTGCAGCTTGTGTTTTACCTATGAACCTGTTTTTAAACTCAATGTGTGAGTTTTCTCACTTTTACCCTTCCAATTCTCTCCCCCATCGCACTGGTGCAGAGAGAGTGGCTGTGTGGGTCTGAGGAGTAAACCATGATAGCTATCATACTGTTAAAAACTGACATAGCTGTATCTCAGTCTTATGCTTCTGATTTGTGAGTACTGTTGCTTAATTAACAATTATGAAGCACTTGGAGCACTTTGAAAGTGCTGTAGGATTGTAAAATATTGCATTTGCTTGTGCACGCTCTTGAACGTGGAGATTTCCACGTTTCCACGCTCCTGCTGTGCAAGCACTTGGCAGCCACACAGGCTTCCTTCCTTCTCTCCTTGTTTGCTCACTCCTCCCATTTGACCCAAGCCATCAGCCTTCTACTTGTCCACCTTCCTGTCACAGATTTGTGAGTCTGTCCCTTGAGAAGCAAGCAGTTCTGCTCCACAAGTGTTCAGTCAGGGTGGAGGGGGCTTGGCACAACCAGATCTAGTGATAGATGTTCCTGCCCATGGCTGGGAAGTTGAATTAGGTGGTCTTTTAAGGTCCCTTCCAACCCAAACTATTCTATGATCTCTTTTATAGAAGCCCCTTTGAAGGTTATTATTACCCCATGGCTTGTTCCAGGAATGCTCTTCCCCACACCCATGAGGTTGGGCTCTGGTTCCTGGCAGCAAACAAAATCTTTTCTTCCTCTGTTTCCTTCCTTGTCTCTCCCAGGCCCTGCACAGAGGTCTGGCAGGTGCCCTTTATGGAAACTGTGTTGACTTTGATTTGCTTCCCCAGAGATGAGCTGGGTGAGCCCTAGGTGCTGTTCTCCCCATGGTGGTCATGGGGATCTCTGGAGCTGAAGAAGAGTTCAAGGGCAGCAGCTGGGGTTGCAGATGGATGTGTGTGCAGGTGCCCCGTGACAGGGACACAGGGAGAAGGTGCTTTTCCACGAGAGTTGAGGGAACCCTTTTTTGGAGCTGTTGTGGCTGTTGTGGCCAGGGGCAGTGCTCCTTCTGCAGAATCATGTAATGGCAACTGCTGCCTTTGTGAGGCACTTGCATTGCCTCTATCTGACCTGTAAACATTTTGAAACTTTCCTTTGATATTCATCAGTACTAGAGAGCTGAAACCCACCCATGTGAACATGATTTGATTAGTTATTTGAAGAAATTCCCACTTCCCAGATCAGAGTAGGCTGGATTTTTCCAGATGCTTAGTATGTTATTGGCAGATGAAAACAGAGCACTGGAGTGTCTAACAAGAGATGCAGAAATACCAACTGCTTCAGCAAGAGATGAAATCTTTGTAACCAAACTAAAGCTCCCTGGGATTTGCTGGTGTTACCTGCAGTGCTGGCACCAGCACTAATGGCTGGCATCCTCTGAAAAAGGGAAAGCTCATGTAACTTGGTCTGAGTTAAAGCTGAGCCAAAGCTTTAATTCAAGCGTGGATAAAGCAAGGAATTTGATCAGGCTCCTACCGTCGGTCGCACTTTGAGCTAAGTGAAAAGGAGTAGAGCTCAGTTGTGGAACACAGGGTTTTTCTTGTGAAATCTGAAGTGTTTGGCAGATCCTTGAGTAGTCTCCATCAGTTGCCACGTACTCAGGTTCAGCTCATTGCCATTACCTCTATGCAGTGAGTTTGTGGCATGGATGGTATAGAAGAATTTAGTTTTTCTTTTTGTCTTGTCCTGTCAGCAAGTTCTCTCACCATCTCTTAATCTTGGATATTTATGGCTTGAAATAAAGTGTGTATTGAGTTGCTTAAATCCTAAATGAGGTCTGTACTCAATCTAGCAAGGGATGAAAAATTCTGTTATGCTGGAACCCTTCTTGCGGGGGGAGGGGGTTTTCTTAAAATAAAAATGAGGGGAAGGGGAGGAAGAATAGATGGTTAAGTGGTTTCAGTCACTATAAATGTTTGCCTACTGCAGCAATAACTTGCATTTCACATCTTTTCCCAGGGATGGGAGAGGAAGAAAGGGAATGAGGAAGTTGGTTTTACAGTTTTAGTTAGACTTGGTTAGCACTAGTTCAACTGATGCATGTGTTACAAAGCTAAGAGTTGCTTTTATTTATGCTCAGTTGTGCCCAATATTCCTGGGAATTCTGGAGTTGCAGTCTATTGGAAGGTCTAGACTTGAGTTGCTGTCGTCTTTGTGGTGTTCACTGTGCAACAGGACTTGGAAAGTTGGCATTTTTTGCAAATTTAAAGTATTCCTCAGTCCTGGCATTGCTGTGAGGTGTCATGAACATTGTCAGCAATAAAATTTTGTTCTGGATGCCTTTTGCACTTGTTGCTGTGCTCCTTTCCGTCTTCTTTCCAGGCATTCATTACCACCTTCTTTCTTTCTTACTTCATTTTTTCCAGAATTTTGTTTAGCAAGGGATGACATTCTCCAAACAAATCAAACCTGGAGCAATCTAAAAACTTCAGAGCTGGCCCTGCCGTGAGTGTAGTTTTAGATGGGAGAGATGATCTCAGTGAGGAGGTCTCCACATGGTCTCCTGTGCTGTGCCCTGGTCCTGCTGAGTGAGCTGTGTGTCTGCCATTCACCTTGGCTGGCTGGAGCTGAACTTGGCTGTTTGTGCCTGTGTAAGAAGTTAATCTTTCTGAAAGGCTGAAAGCTGCTTGGCATGGTGTGGTTGCCTCAGCTACAGGAACATAAACCGTTAAGGCTGGGGAAAACAGGGATAAACATTTGCCGCTCTTTGTTTGCGTGAGGAATTACAAGAACCTGGGATACATTTAGCGACTTGGAACAATTTTTATTTCAGTGCTGGCTCTGTCATGACCTCTGCACATTTGCATAAGGAAACGAAGTACTCAAGCCTTGCAATGCAATAAGGAAAATCTGTTAAGATTGTAGTCCTTTTACATCAGCTGACCTTGGTCTGACTAACAAACCGATTTGGCTGAATACTTGGTTTTTAATTAAACATCAGATACTTGAAGGCATAAGTTACTGGCAATTAATCAAAGCATCTAGGAAGCTTGACCATTGGTCTCTATGCTGCACAGGTTGAAAAGCTTGTGCATGGGTTGATATTTTAAAATAAATGTGTAAAGATGAAAGAAAAAGGGGTGAACATAAGAACCATAGAGCTCACTTATTGGTGTTCCTGTGAATTGATTGCATCTCTAGTTTTTTCTAAACTTAGATTCAGATTGTACCATGGAATAGTTGAAGTGTCACTCACTTGGAGGCTCTGGAGTGACATTTATCAATGTGACCTCCTAAGACAAAGTTGATTCATGATGTAACCTGTCCCTTCCCCAGTGAAATCACAAGGGTGTGTGCTCTGCATCTGCTGCTGCTTGCTGTCTCTCCCATCTTCTTCCAAAGCCCTGGGGAAAGAGATGAACAAAGATGTTCATCATCTCAAAGTTGGAGAGTGTGTTGGGAGGTCACTGGTGTCATTTGGTGGCTTTCCTGTTTTAATGTAGAGCGTTGGAGCCATTTGAGCAACTTTAAAGATCAGGTCCTATAGAGTAGATACGGAAGATATGTACAAATGTGACCCTTGTGTGCACTGTCCTCTTTTTTTTGTGTGATAACTGATGCCACATGAGAAGTCCTCTTGAAGACATATAGATGGGGTGTGGGTCTTTTAGGCACTTATAGTGATGCAGGATGATGTTTGCAGACTTTTCTGGGTAATACTGGAAAAGTTGGTGTTCTTTCCTGACTGCTGTCAGCCTTTATGCTTCTGTGCTGCTGTGACTTTCTAAGCTGTGTGGTCTGTGTGTTACTAAGAACATTCAGCAAATAAACTTGTCCAGGCAAGAACATGACCTTGATGCACAATCATTACCTAGAGCCCTAGGCTGGAAAGAATTATTAGTGTTGGAGATGGTGGTAAGGAGTCATCTTCCAGGTCGGTCTCTAAATATAGTCCTTTAAAGGTTTTAGCAGTGCTTTTGGACTGTAATTTTTTTAATTGCAAGGGACATAAATCTTGTTACAAGAGAATGCAAAAAAAACCACCCAAACTTCTTTCAATTCACAGTACATTCCTCATTTTACAAAAGAAAAAAGTGAAGAGTGTACACCTTTTGAAGCTGTGTGGAGATGAATATTCAACTTATGAGCCAGGAGCAAGATGCAGCAGGGATTATGTGAGAGCTTTGTGTGGGAGGAATTTACTTCCCATAGTTTACATAGTGTAAAAAGAGAAGACCCCCTCTTTCCTTGATGGGAGTAGTCCCACTAAAGTCAGAACTTCTATTCACATGGAGGAGGATTTGCAGATTGAAGTCTAATTTAGATGCATTTATTTGTATAAGGCTGGCTTGGTGATACAGATAAAACAAAATTTATTTGATCTGTTAAACTGGATGGAAATCTGAAAGTTTAAAAAGAATTTTTTGGAATTTACCACTCTGAAAAGTGAGCCTGTCATTTCCTGAGGAGTAGTAAAGAACACTGGCAAGGATTATAATGACTTGCAAGACACAGCAGTGTTTTTGAGTGGTGTTTGTAGGCTGCCTGGCACAGAGTGCCTGAGAGGGCAGTTTTAGGTACTGTGCTGTTATAATATCTAACCAACCTAAGCACGGCTGGTTGAGCATTGGTGGAGGTTCCTGACTTTGTCCATGACTTGGAATGCACAGGAGCAGCAAAGCCCTGTAATGCAATACAGGAGGGTAGTGGGGTTGGAATTAATTTGCTGGGAGTTGCCTTTTCATGGGGGAATGGGGAGTTTCTGCTCCGAAAGAAACCTCGTTTACGACCCATCAGACCCAAGGATCCAACATCAGCCTTCATACCTTTCTCTAGCAGTACTTTTAGGGGAGTGATGAGTTGAAGATGGGAAGTGAAAGTGAGTGGCCCTCACTGGAGACCAGACAGAGTTGGGTCCTCAAACTGAGCAAAAGTTACAAAACAAACTTAATGAAGCCAATGCTTTTTTGAGGTACATTGCTTAAGCTCCTTTAGTTGTGTCTGTGTTGGGTTATACCCACATTTCTTTGCAGCGTTTGAGCAAACTCTACATTTTTTGCATGAGCTGAACACCTTGCTCAATCCTACTGTGACTGTTATCTGAACACCAGCAACCTGGATGCTCATCATTTCCATTTAAACTGTGATGCATTTGGTGACCTTTGTTTGAGTAACTTTCCTCTTGCTGCTCATGTTCCACTCCTTGCCCTCTGAAGGTGCAGGATGATACTTAGTGGTTTTTTCCTTCTGTCACTCCAGTTCAGAAATGGCTGGAAAATTCTCTATCAAAAATCACTTAAAGATTTTTTTTTTTGTCTGCCTTAGGGAACTTTCCTTCCGTTCCTCAGCTCTGCCTTGCATTGTAACAACAACGTTTCCCTAGGAACACAGTGTACCTGAGAGGCAAGACATGAGCTTGTTTTGGTGGTTAATCATCGTGGGCCCTGATACAGCAGTGATCAAAGCTAGTTTTTAACAGGAGTGATGCTGGGTGTGAGAGCTAGGATGCTGCTGGCTTTGCAGCTTTTTTTTGGAGGAGTACAGGACATAAAGAATCATTTTTCTAAGGTGGTTATATATTAATGCAGCAGCTGGACAGAGGAGGACCAGCTTTTTTGGTAGGTGCATGAGTAGTATTGTGTAGTTCTGCTTCTGTGCACCTTTAGTATTCATTCCTGTCATGTTCCATCCACCCAATACAAAACCTGTTCAGAGGATGGAAATTTCAGTGAACTTGTGCTGTTTATCCTGACTAAAGGGTTATTCTTGGTGCCTTGTTTTTCCCTTTCCATTGCTCTCCTCCAGCCTGCTTTTGTTGAGCTGGCTCAGATCTGGGCTGCTACTTGCAGGCAGAAGACATGAAGTAGTGTGGGAACAGCTTCTTGCTGACAGAATCCATGAGCTGGTGATCAAGAGAAGTCCTGAGACATTCTTCTGCAGTCCACAGTCCAGATTGCTCTCACGCTCCCTTCTGCCTTGTGTTTATGATACCCACTCCAAGCAGTCTGGGAAAGGGGGTACTTTTAGTTTAAAAAACGAAAAAAGTTGAAACATTTGATCAGTCATGAGAGGTGAGACTAATGAACGTTGTGAAGTGTTATTTAGGTTATCAGAGCAGTTTGACACATTTTAGACAAACTGTTGCATTGTAAACTTCGTTTGCAGTGCAACAAGCAGATGAGGGATGTTTTACTGCAAGGCAGCATTGTGGAAGAGTTGAGCCTTGGGCTTTGGGAATGAGGCTGAACTTCTTTGGAGAAATTCTGCAAAAAGAACCAAGACCACCAAAACCCCCTCCATTACTCTGGGCTTTTTGAAAAGCATAGCTCAGAGGCACATCTGGGCACGTGCTGTGCTGTGTGGCTCAGACACTCTGTGGTCAGTGGCAATATTTCCATTCTGTTTCTATGTCAAGTGGCCTCGGGCAGAGGGAGCCCGACTTACCTGACTAAAGGGACTTCAAAATTATTTCTCTTTTTGTGCATCCAGGACTATGCAGTAGAGACACATGCTTACAATAAAAAGAAAACTGAATCTGCATTCTTCTCTTTTGCTTTTTTTGTGGGCCTTTTGGTGCATGACTCACGGGCTCTTGCAGAGGCTTCTGAGCCAAAAATGCAGCTGCATTTTTCTGTCACATGCTGCCTTGCCAGATCCAGTAATAGCAACTATTGGGCAAGAGACAAGAGAATAATACAACCTGCCTTACTGCAACTGTATGTGGAACCATACTTGTGGGAAGTTGAAGATGATTTTCATAGTGAGCAAACCTTTTTATGAACTTCCTCCATCTCCTCATCCCTATGCATGTGGTGCTTGTTAACACCCTGGATGCTTGTGGAAATAGCAGTGCTAATAAAGGACACTTCCATGGTTTTTGATGGAAGACCTGTTACCAGTGACTGAACTGTGAAATATTCCTGGAAGAGCAAGATCCAGTAGCAGGGGAGAGGGTTTGAATTACAGCTGGAAAGCACTGAGAAATCCTTTTGGGGAGTATATTCAACTGAGAAAAGCAAAACAGAGACCTCATGGATCCTTGAAGTGAACTTTATTTCACTGTATTTTGATTCCCAAGTTCACCAGCATGTTTTGCACATCTTCTGTCCCCGAATTGGTGCTCTTGTCTTTCATCTAAGGTTTTAGTTTTACACTATGCCATAAGAAAGATTTGTCCTGTTGAAAGACAGTGTAAAGAAGAAATGGAGTAATATTGTGAATCCTTTTAAAACACAGTGGTGGGTTGGTAGTGTGGCCCTTCTTTAAAACCCTCTGTAGAAGCCCTGTGGTACTCATCATTTGCATCTGATCAGAAGACAGCCTGTAGGCTTTGAGCTATGTGCATTTTTTCCCAATTAAACAGTTGTGTGTCCTATGTTGGATCCTTCCCATAGAGTATGGAAAATAAAAGATGCTTTTAGTCTTTCCCAAATTTGTAACAGTACTTGATATTTAGCCCATGTTTTGCCTTTTATGTAACATATATGCTTTCTTAATACACAGGCTTATGAAACTTCTTTAATCCATTACTGAAGTGCTGCAAACAGGGACTATGACTGTAAACAGTACGTGCTGTTGGTGAAGAAAAACACCATCTTGGAGACCTTTATTTTAAAGACTGCATTTTGTTCTACTTTAGAACAAATTGGCTTGCCAGAGTTTCAGCATTGCTTCTTTTTCCCCTCTGCAGCTTGCAATCTTTCATCTTGGGAATACAAATATCATTCACATTTTATTGTTCTTTGTGCGTGATAGTGGAAGGTGAGGTTTGTCCTGCTGCTGCAAACCCTTGTGTTGGACATGTTGGCCAGAGAATGTCCCCACCACCACAAGGAAAGGGCACATTTGGATTTCCAGCCAAGCAGTGCTGCAGCAGTAATTTCCAGCAAGGCTCCTGAAGTAAGAAACCAGATGTACTTGTACTGGGATTTTGGGTGACAAGCAAGACATGGATAGGAGGGAATGCCACCTATGTTTAGACCACGCTGTTTTCTGTGTCCTGTTGATTCTGGCATTGGGAGAGAGGAAGGGTCTGGGAACAGAGCAGTAGCTGAACAAAACAAGGTGAATCAAGGGCAGAGCAAGAAGCTTAACTTGCAATTTCCTTGTCTTTGTTGGTTTAAATCTGACCCTCCACATTGTTTAATGTTTTGTATTTCATTTCCTCAGTTGCTTTAAGGAATGGTTGAGGCTGGCAGAGATGCTTCAAAACCATGTCAGATGAGGCATGCAAGACTTGAATAAAGAACTTGGTTTTTACTTCCAGTGGAGACTCTTGTTTTATTTTGAAATAGGTCAGAGAAATTATTTGCTTGTTCCAGCCGTGCAGAGAAACCTTTCAGTCCTGGTTGGCTCATAATTTCGTTCTGTACCCTTGAGGATGAAAAAAGAAAGTCCAACCTCAAGTGTTCTTGCACAGCAGGAACTAAATCAGTGTGTTTGTGGTCAGTGTCTTGCTTGCAGCAGAACTGGATTTGATCTTTTGCTGTATCTCCATGTCGAGTTTTTGTTTCCAATAGCACTTTGCTGCTTTCCTCTCCTGGTGCTCTGGCAGTTGAGAGGTGGAATTTGTAAAGGAAAACAGCTGTAGTTCAAGCTGTGGAAAAGTTACTGAAGGCAAATCCCTTGGGGTTATTTGGCTTGGTTTCCAACTTTGAATTTCTCCTGTAAGCGTTTAGAAATGGGCCTAATCCTGAAGTCACGGTCTTGAGAGGAATGTGAAGGTGAAATTTTCAGCCTTTAACAGAAGCAATGGGACTTGAATGATCCTAATGCTTGCTTTTGACCCTAATGTCATCTCAAAAAAGGAAAGAAACAACCTCTCACCCTCAAATAAATAAAATTCAGTAGGTAGATGTTTATCTCCTCTGGAAACACTGGAAAAACTTCGTTTTTCTCTGTTGCTGTGACTGACCCCACCTTTGCCATTCCTCCTTAATCACATGCATACCCCCTAGCTCATGGCCTCTCTGGAGGTTTGCATGGGAAGATCTCTGTTGCTTAGGAATTAATCAGCTTCTGCTGGCTGTCCTTCCTCCACCTGAAGTTCTCAGGTGATCTCTTCCTCTTGCATCACCCCTAAGAATTTAGATGTCAGAAAGAGCCTCACCCTGGGGAATTTAGGGCTCTGTGAAGAGCCCTCCCCTAGGTCCCTGGGGAAAGCCCTGGGTTTCTCAGCTGGTTCCCCTCCAGGCACACAGGGATGCCAGAGGGAGGCAGGCACAGGGCTTTCCTTGGGGTGTCCCAGTGCTCAGGCCCCTTCTCCCACATCCCACATTTGCAGGGTAGAAGATGCTGTGTGGTTGCATGCTGGTTGTTTCCAGCCAGCTGCCTTGATATAGTAAATGCAGATCTGTTGCAGCTGCAAAGGGTGTTGGCAGCACCCTGTGCTGCCTTCTGCCTTCTGCCTTGGCNAATTAGAATGTAGACTATTGTATTTAGAATATTAATAGAATTAATAGTGTATTTTACAGGCAACAGAGGAATATGAGAATGACATTCTTCTGTAAAGAACAGTGACATACTACTGACATTTTAAGGAGTTTCTAGATAAGGCACAGCTCCAGCAGGAAACTGATGTGTCAAAAGAAACCTGCGTGTCAACCTGGCTGACCCTTGGTCCAGCAGGCAGCAGAGGTGGCTGGTGGCAGCTCAGGGGTGAACAAAACCTCTTAGTGGCAACTGTTTGGGGTGGCATAAAGCAGGTGTTGAAACCTTGCTAGAGATGAAATCCCTCACTGGAGGAGGCTTGGCAATGACCTGTAGAAGAGCACCTCTGAGGTTTAGCTGTGTCTTCCCAGCACTGCTCAAGAGCTGTGAGATCTGTTCCCTTTTCAAAAGGCTGTTTGAGATTTTCTGTGAGGCTGTCACTCTCAATGAAGGAGCGTTTTTTTTTTCGCCTGTGGCACTGACCACTTCTTGGGATCTGATGGGTTGTCTGTGATCTCTAGCAACCTCTAGTGCTAAATGCCTGTGCTGTAGGCTTGCACCCCTTGTATTTTTTAATTTTTTGGTAGGGGTGAGAATGATTATTTGAAACTGCTAGGAAGAAAATTGAATGGATGACGGAATGTGTGGTGAATTTCTCAGAATACTTTTCTTCATCTAAACCCCTTCTTTGTTTACATTTATGGGCAGACATAAAATTCTTCTGTCTTTATTTTCTGTTTGTAGAAATACCAGAACCTATTCATTTATCTGTTCTTATTATTTGTTCATAGAACACATGAAAGAGGTGATACTTCCTGAGAGTCTTGTTCTGGGTCAGATCACAACCAAAATGTGTTACCACAAGCAGGCTATGATCAGCTCAGTCAAAGCACGGAGCAAAAACTTTCCTGATGCTAAAAAATATTGATAAGGCTATGCAGGCTGTATCAAAAAGTCTATAGGTACAATTGAGGACACCTTCCCACCTCAGGGAAATCTGTCAGGGGGTTTTAATTACTTTTCATTAAGTTATTGTTTTGTTTTGTTACCAGCTAACTCTGGTGCTCTGATGAGTGATAACCAGGTCCTGAAGAAGGCGGGCAGTGTCTGACTGGAAGATTAGCCACAGTTGCAGGAATACTGGAAAGAGGAGATAACAGCAGTGTTAGGCTGGGTTTGCAAGAGGTGAATCACCACTTGCATAGGTGTAGGTAGGTAGATAGGCACTTGAAAACCCTATGTGCACGTGGAAATGTGGGTACTGCCTTTGCTTGATTGCTGTGTGCCTGCCTGGGTAGTGCCCACAGTCCTGTTGACACTCAGGTGCTGTTGCACAAGTGGTCATTTACAGGTGCACTGGGAGAAGGGTGTGTCCCCACAACTAGTTGGCTTTAACTTCTTATTTTTCCTTCACTGAGCAAAAAGCTGTACCTGCTTTGGGTAGGTGAGGAGGGGGAGGGTGTTCTGTTAGGTGAAAACTGTTGTCATTGCTGTAACTAAAGATCATTTGCTTCAGGGGATGGTTGGGGAGTAAGTCCCTGATGTACTGGCAGGTACGTCAGCAAAGTTGCCCAATAGCCTGCTGTACCTGTAGTAGGATTTGGTAGGTGATGGTAGCCCTCAAGTAATTTGTTTTTGTTTTTTTGAGGATGCCTAGCAGCTGGCACTGAAGTCATCACAGTGCTAGTTGGGTGACTGGTTGTAACTCTTGATTAACGGGGAGGAGTGTGCTTTGCAGAGAAAATAATGAGTAGGTCTTACTGTGGCCACCTCCAGCCCGTGTGTGAAACATGGGAGGGTGCAGGCACCTCCAGGATTTCACTTTGCTGTGTGAATGGAGAGCCACTAACAGGCTCAGTTATTCTCAACTCGTATTTGATGTCAGAGGTTATATGAGCCTTTGCTGACTTGTTTCAGGAATCTTTTTTGCTAGTGGCAAAAGCTTGCTTCCTCCCCTGGCATGCACTTGGAGTTACTTCCCTGGGCTCTTTGGGTACTGAGAAAAATCTGTGCTGTGTGCTAATGCTATTTGATAATATCCCTTGCTTTTCTACTCATAATACACTGCCTTGCTATGATCTGCCTCTTTAAAGAGGAATTTGTTGCAGGTGTCTGCATTTGTAAAGGAGGAAAAAAACGGCAGCTGAATGAAAACAATCTTTTTGTTTAGAGGGACGGAAGAGAGAAGTTGTGCTATATGAAAGCAAATCTGGCAACCTGCTGAAGGGTTTGCAGGGTAAAAGATGCTGTGTGGTTGCATGCTGGTTGTTTCCAGCCAGCTGCCTTGATATAGTAAATGCAGATCTGTTGCAGCTGCAAATGGCATGTAACAGCACCCTGTGCTACCCTCTGCCTTGGTAAAAGTGAGCAGGAATGGTAACACAAGGTTCTGAACAGTTGTCATTGGGGATTTTAATAGAATTAATAGTGTGTTTTACAGGTGACAGAGGCATACGAGTATGGCATTTTTTTATTAAGAACAGTGACATACAAGTGACATTTTAAAGGGTTTCTAGATAAGGCACAGCGTCTCAAGGCTTTTGTTTGAACAAGCATGTGCAAATAATGGTAAGCAGCTTCCCAGCTGATGCTATCACTCTTCCTTCCCCATTGCAGTTTTGGTCCTGTCAATTTTCTTACGAGCCCTTTGATAATGAACATATGGATTGGCCATGGCATTTAACTGCTTTTTGAAATCTAAATGGTATTTCTCAGCCCTGATGCTGGTATCGTGCTTTTCATCTGAGCACTTCACAAAAAAAGAAAGGTAAAATAAGCCTGCTAAGCTGCAATTTGGTATTGTTTTTATTGACATGAAAGATCAATAGATTGTAAAAGAATATTTCAAACCAAATGATTTCTTCCTTAAGCTATATAAGTGCTATGAATAGAAATCAATACTATCTGGAAGTATTTGAGCTTCTTTAGTAATAAACTCCATTCAGAAATCTTGGGGTGGGAGCATTCTCTTCTATATGAACAGTTCATGCTTGAGTGCTCATCAAATACCTAAATTACCTTATTTGCTGTCAGTTCATGAGTGATATCTCTGTTAAAGCTGTGCTCATAATACCTTCTTAAACAAGGCTGCAGCTGGGAGTTAACTCCCGTGGCACAATACAAAAGTCACTCCAGCTGTCAACTGAACAGGTTTCACTGGAGTTATGTCATCTCTGTGCAACAGAGTGTTAATGCTGGGAGGAGCTGTGAGATACAAGTGGTTGCTAGGGCAGGCTTCAGATAAATCTTCTTGAGTTTGAATGCGAGTTTGGGAAAAGGACTGACTTTGCTTTGGGCATCTCTTCTGCATGTGGATGGCTGCTGCTCAAAAGCTGAGCCTCACCTTCATCCTTGAGCTTCTGGTGCAAGGGAGGCAGGAAGGGTGTGTTGGAGTGGATCTCACATGCATGGAGTCAGATGATGGCTCTGGGAAAATGTGATGTGCACTATGCAAGTCTGCAGCCTAAACGCTGAATTGTTCGAGCTGTTGTGTAACCCACCCCTGATCTGAGTGCTGCGTTGCAGGTTTTTGTTGCATCATTAAACCTTCTCTTTCATTACTGGTTTAGGACTATTATACAGATCTCCTAATTCATATAATTAAGTGCTGGGTAGCTCCAGTGACATGTTGATTCGAGCAGTGAAGTGACTTAATGTCACGGTTGGGTGGCGGGTGCTTGGCAGAGCTGGGCAGCAGCGGGCAGGGATGGAGACAGCTTTTGAAGAAAGGGGGAACCTCACTGCTGCTTGGTTGGAGAGGTGATACCATCCAGATTACAGACTGTGCTGGCAGCCATCTCTAAAGCCTTAGGCAAGTTGTGTCGTTTTCTGTCCCTTTGTGTCTCCTCCCAGCATTTCTGTGTTTAACATCGTGGCAGAGGGATTCTAGCTGCATCCTTGGGGCTCAGCACAGAGGGACCTTGGGCTTGGCAGAAGCTGCAGTGGGAGACAGGAATATAACATAGCATAAATACATTCTCCTGGGGAAACAGGTTGCTGTGTGTTATTGCCCAGGAGGTGTCTATGAGCCCAGGTCCAGAGGCAAGGGAGATAACCATAAAGCATCACTGATCTCTTTGTTTTGCTGCTTTGTTGTGATTGCTGGTGGAATTAAAAAAACAAGCTTCAAACTTCGTTCAGTTTTGTGCAGGTCTCCAAGTTCTAGAGAGAAAATTTGTGTCTGTCCAGGGCAGAGAAGTGCTCTTGGTTTGTTGCTTCCTTGCTTCCCTTTTACTCCAACATGGGGCTATTTCTGTTTACAAGTTCAGGGTGACACTTTCAAAGGAGTTTGTGTTTCAAAAGGTAACTTAGTGTGTATGAAAGAATATTTGTCTCCCATCTCTTGGTAATCAGGATTGATGGGACTGCAGTTAACATCTTAATATTATTGCTTGCTCTTCAGTGTGTACAGACATGTGAAGTATGGATATGTTTTACTTTCTGTTGTTTTAAAATTCTTGGCTTTTCTTCATCCAGTATGACAAGTCAGATGCTGCTCTCTAAACAAAACCCATCATTTACTTTCAGTGGAATGCTGTGTGTGTCAAAATGTGATGAGCTGCAATCTGCCCTCCACTCTTTATGGTACAAATGTAGCTTGATGCAATGGCTAGAGGATCATGCTGCATTTACCTTGTCCAAAGCAATGCAGATCTTAGGCAAATAATATTTTTCTTCCATTTATATGGGATCATAGAACTGTATAGCTTGGAAAAGACCTTTAAGGTCATCAAGTCCAACCATTATCCAGCTCTGCCAAGACCACCACTGAACCATGTCCCTAAGTGCCACTTCTACACATCTTTTAAATGCCTCCAGGGATGGTGACTCCACCAATTCCTTGGGCAGATGTTCCAGTGCTCGACCAACCTTCAGTGAAGAAATTTTTCCTCATGTGCAATCTAAGCCTCCCCTGGCACAACTTGAAGCAGTTTCCTCTTGTCCTGTCAGTTGTTACATTGGAGGAGAGGCTGATCCCCACCTGGCCCATCAATCCAGCCTTTCCAGATCCCTCTGCAGAGCCTTCCTGCCCAGCTTGGTGTCATCTGCAAACTGGCTGAGAGTGCCCTCGATCCCCTCATCCAGTTAAGGGTGTTAAACAGGACTGGCCCCAGTACTGAGCTCTGGAGAACACCAGCTGTGACTGGCTGCCAACTGGATTTCCCTCCATTCACCAGCACTGGGCCCAGCAATCCAGACAGTTTTTAACTCAGTGAGCAGCAGAATCCTACACCCATCCAAGCCCTGAGCAGCCAGTTTCTCCAGGAGAATGCTGTAAAACAAGGTGTCAGAGGCTTTCCTAAAGTCCAGGCAGACAACATCTGCTCCCTTTTCTTCATCTACCAAACTGGTCACTTTGTCATAGGAGGAGATCAGGTTTGTCAAGCAGGACCTGCCTTCCTTNCCAGTTTCTCCAGGAGAATGCTGTAAAACAAGGTGTCAGAGGCTTTCCTAAAGTCCAGGCAGACAACATCTGCTCCCTTTTCTTCATCTATCAAACTGGTCACTTTGTCATAGGAGGAGATCAGGTTTGTCAAGCAGGACCTGCCCTTCCTAAACCCATGCTGGCTGGGTGTGATCCTCTGGTTGTCCAAGGAGTGTGTCCAGATTCCCTTCCCTAAGGAATTAGGAAATACAGTTCTGACCATCAGCCAAACTTCTGGAAAGGTCCTGTGAACTAGTCTCTCCTAGGAGATGCAGTAGAAGCATCTAGGAAGGAAAAGGATGTCCTGTAATGAGAATATCATGGTATGCAAGTATAGGCTGTGCATTCAGAGCAAAAGATTGCAGCAGCACACAGTTGTACACCCAGCAATTTGGGAGATGAGGAGGAGAAGCAATGTTTTCCTTGACAGCATTTGATATGCAATTGTGGGAAGCTTTCATAGCAGGCAACAGCCAAAACTCAGAAAAACCCCAGAGGTTTGTTTGGGTGCTGGGATCTGGCTGTGCTTGGGTGTCTTGTCTATGAAAAGGTTCCAGCTGTATCAAATAATCCCAAATAATCAGCTGTCCATCTCCTAGACCATTAGTGCCCTCATCTTGGTGCTGCTTTTTGAATTTGTTGAAAGCTTCACGATGGCAATTACAACCAGATGGTGAGATAACTCGTTTGACATGTCAAAGTGCTCAGATGCCAGAGCAACCAAACATGGAACGCTTCTCAGAAAAACAAAACAGGTTTGGGTTCAGGGAAAGAAGAACAAATTTGAGGAGTGGTTTCCTCTGTGCTGGACTTTGGGGAGTGTTGGGGAAGGGTGGGAGTTTGCTGGGAAGGAATCAGCAAAGTAACTGCAAACCCTGAGGTCTACGTGTAGGGACTCTATCAAGTGTGTTTAGGAGTCCCAACTGATTCCTCTCAAATAGATTATCAACACCAAATAATTTCTTTTTTGTCTGTGTTATTCACTGCCATTCATTTAATTTAGAAATGTAGCAAGAGTACCTTTTGATGCTATACTCCTCTGCCTCTTGAGCGTGTATCAGATGCAGATCACCTCTAAGCTATTGAGTTTTTTTGGTAAAACAACTCATCTCTTACAGCAATTGCATGTATAATCTACAGGGCCAGTTAATGTTGTCTTCTTAAAATGGTAAATAGCTGTAAGACTGTCCTTAAATTTTCTTTTCCTCTCTCTTCATAAAGAGTTTCAGTAATTCATAAAGAGTTTCAGTAATTCATCAGTGGCCAGGGTCATTTCTTCTTCAGCTGTCTCAATGTGGAGGGAGCAAGGCCATAAACTGTCTGCTGTCAAATAATTGTGTCCTAACAGAAGAGATGGGGTTTTCCCCCTATTTTTATTAAACTCAAACAAAACAGGTTGTGTAAAGGCAGGTGTCCAAAGGACTCTCTTTTAAATTCTCATTTACTTTAGTGAGCACTGTGGGATATCATGACTGTAGGCCTTTTTAGGCTGAAATTACCCAGAGTTACAGGTTGTTTGGAATATTGGCAGAACCGTGTAGAAACCAAATTGCTTTTCATAAAGCTACTGTGTCTCATCATTTTCTTGTGATAATACTGAATAGCTTTTCATTTGTAAAGCAGTTACTCATTTGTTACCCATGAAACATAATTTTTAAACCCAGCTTTTTAAGATTCAGAAAACAGGAGGTATGTCAGTGTTCATCAACACTTGGTAATGATTTCCTAGTAAAGGAGGGGGAGGAGAAGAAATCCCCATGGGGAAATCCTTCTGAAATGGGTGTGCTTAGGCATGCAGGAGTTGTCCCATAACGATTTCATAGGAAGCAGAAATCAGTTCTTTGGGGAATTGATACTTGGATATGGACAACCTTACTGATTGTGCAGGCTCTTCACATACAGAACTAAAATATATAAGACTTTTTAATGTTACTTGCTTCTTCTTGTAGCAATCTAAAAACTCCCACAGAATAAAACCAGACAAAAAAAACTGTGAGGAAGAATTTTATGATCTATGTTAGTTTTTCAGTGCTGGGCCAGTTTACTTTCTCCAGTTGCTAATACTTTCCAGGTCTTGAGCATCCAAGTGAGCTTTCCATACACACACCCTCATTCCTTAGTGGAGATGAGGAAAAACCTGCAGTGATTCACAGCATGCTCCCTATCTACCCTGGCAATGTTAGCCATACCAACAGTCCTTGTTGGTTCTAAGGGATAGCAGCAAACCCTGCTCTCTCTGCCAAAATACACAAATCCAGTATTAAAAGCCAAGTTATCAGTGTCTCATAAACAGCCGAAACCACTGTGTTGTTGTTGTTGTTGTATGTGCCTTGGAAGGAGCTGTTCCTTGGAGATCAACAGAGGATGGCAAATAGTTAATCATTGCTTTATCAAACAGTAACCATCTTGGAAATTGAGGTCCTGAAAATAACACTACAAAAAATGCCAGAGGAAAGTTCCAGTCTGCTTGTTTGTGACTGCGAGGGTGGTTTTTACTGGTTAATGAATCCAAAGAGTGTTTGTATGCTCTTAACTGGGATTTAAGAGTTCAGGTAATTCCACTTTCAGCTCCAGTAGTTTGGCATAAGAATGTAATTCAGAAATGTGTGACATGGCAATGAAGGAATTCATGCACAATCCTTATACTTTAAGAGGATGATTTTTTTTTCTGTTTTTCCTCTTTGGTCTATATCTAAACAAACATATTTGTAGTAAAACACAGTACCCTGTAGTGCCTTGCAAAATACTCTCCCCATTTCTCATCAGAATAGATAAAAGAGACTTTTAGCTGTTAATCTTAAGAAAAAAACATTGTGTAAAACCAACAATGAAGTATTCAGGTGATGCAGTTCTTGTGTAGATGAAGGAGTGAGATTTGTTGTGCAGTGCCTCACCTCCCAGTCCTGTACGTTCCCCAGCTAATTCACACAGTACAATTGATTTCCCAGCTGGTAACTAGTTTTGCCATTGTTACTTCTGTGCTTGTGGTTGCACTTTGAGGTTGGCAGGTTGGCTCAGGCTGTGAGATTCCCAGATTATAGATGTTTTCCCAGCAGGGTGAGTGCAGGGGCAGAGTCTCTCTCTGGTAGAACAGGAGGAGGCAGTTGTTGTGTTGTGCTTGGGTTTGGTGGTGTGTGTGTAGCCACAACCTTTCCTGGTGTGGTAACCAAATGATGGTCTGAGATACCCTGATAACTTTGATTTAGCTAATAAAAATCTCCCACACACCATTTAATAAACTATAGCCCAACCATGGTTTTTTCACCTTTTGACATTTGATTCACTTTAACTGCTCTTTCTAGGTATGCTTTGGAGACCATCCCTCTGGATGAATCTACTGAGTAGATTTTGCCCCAGAGCAGGAAACCAGCCTATGGAAAAGTGCAGGCAACCCAGAAGGGTTTGGCAGAGATGTCCTGGTAGATTTGGGCTTCATCTACTGGTCACCATCTGCCATCATCTACCTTTGTTCTTGTTAAAACACCTTGGTATAAGAGAGTCCACAAAGGATTTGATGAAGTCTGTCTGAGAGAGGCTGTGTTGATGGGTGCAAAGGACTTAAGGTCAGCTTAGTTGTTTGGGATACGGTGATGGACAGCAGATCAGCAGCTTTGGGGATAAACCAAATAGCAGGACAGCAGCAAATACAGCTCAGCAGTGCAGTTATTCTTAGGTGGTGCCAGATGCCCACGTGTGTCTATAAATAGCTCTCTCCATAATGTGGCCATTGTCCTGTGTGTGCTTGTGGAGCCACATGGGACTGTTGCAGGAAGGAACACATGCCTCCCACATGGTCAGCAAGGGAGAGGATGGTTTCCATCCCCCTTGGTGAAGGTGTTGCAGTGCCAGTTTGGGTGCTGGGACCACTCTCAGCCATGCTGACCCTTGCACCTGGTGACTCCTTCTTCTTCTTCCCCCTTCCAGGAGCTGAGTGTTGTGACCTGCCCTGCTTCTCCCTGCTCGGTGTGGGAACGACCTGAGGAACATCTTGGAGCCACCTGTACTGCTTCATGCAGTTAAAGTAAGGTTAAATGTTTTGGCAGCTCTTTCAGGTATACACCAGGATTGAGATGGGTTTGGGAGAATGAGTTTGCCCATTGTCAAGCCATTTGTCAAACTTAGCCTTGTCAGGAGGGGATGCTGATATCAAAGCAATTACAATGATATAAACAAATTCAACAAGTTACTTTGCCATAAAATACAATCTCCTTGTGGGGGAAGTAGAAAAGGGGTAGGTGGTGTTGCCTTCTGTATCAACCAGATGCCACGGTATAAAATAGCACTTAACACTTAAAACATCAGCTGTTTTCCCCTAATATTTTAAGATCGAGCTTTCATGTCCCTGGGGCAGGCATATGGTTACAGCCCCAGGATTTCCATGGGAGCCAGGATCAGGGCTGAGGTGCCTCCTGGCCGGCACAGCACAGCGGCTGTCAGTCTGTCTGCCCCGGAGCAGACTCCTGTTGTTGAGGCTTCTGGGTTTGTTGTTCAGCTAACACCAACTTCTTGGTGTGGTAAACCAGATCATGGGGTGGACCTGACCTGAAAGCCAGTGTATGGTTATTGCAATACTGACAGGAGCTGTTTTGACTCATGGAGTTACACCCTTTCTCTCCAAAAAGACTTGAATGTGTAAAAACTGTTAGCCTGAAGCAAAGGAACTGCCAGAGTCTTGCCTGGAAATGGGTGCTTGCCATGTGTGAGCTCTGTCAAGGAAGGGAGGGAGGGAGGAAAACGATGGCAAGCTGCCTCTTTTCTCCTCACACTGTCCCTAACCTGTTTACCTTCTGCAATGCCTCGTATTTTCCATGGTCTTGCCTACAAGACCAGTGCTTTAACGAGACTGAGTCCAAATTGTTTGGTGTTACTGAGCTGTGGCAACAGCTGGTGGATGAATCATAAACTGTTGTTACTTGTAGAGAGACAAGTATGTATTGTGATTATTTGGGTTTTCCTTTTTTCAGTGGGGTTGAGCAGTGGAATTGTACCTATTTTCAGACCTTGAGAAAGAAATGAAGTCCTTGGCATGATTGTGAATGGAACCTGCTTTATCAGGAATGAATAAGTGGCTTGCTGAGAGCTGGCCTCCAAGTCCATCATGTTTAAAGAGGGAATGTACAACACCAGCTGCAGAGAAGCGATTTGTGGCTTGATTTGTCATAGTATTTCTTAACTTTCTGCTAATTTGGGGAGCGTGGTGAGTTGCAGCAAGCAGTGCTCACTGCTGAGGAAGATTGCAGACCCTTTCTGGGGGTGACAAGGAGGATGACTTTTTGCACTCAGCCACAGCCATGAAATCTCTGGGGAGGCCAGAACAGGCAGTGAGAGCTGCTCACCTGAAATCCTGCCTGGGAACCAGCCTCTGCATCATGTCTGATTTCTGGGTGTGCCTCCTCTGAAGGATCTGGGAAAAAAAAGAAGGGCTAATTTGGAGTTCAGGAGCAGCATTCTCATACCCTTTCCTTTTTCTACCTGCTGGTCTAGGATTTCCATAATTGTTCTTATAATGCAGTCTTTTCATTTCATTCATAAAGTGGTTACTGCTTAATGAACTTCATGTTAATGAGCTCTGTAACATTTAAAATAGCTGCATAACTTGAAAAAAAAGAAAAAAAAAGCCATCAGCAATGAAGGGACAGATTTCCACTCCCTGAGCTTAATCCTGTGTTATAACATAATTGTGGAGAGTTGCCTGGCTGGGAACAGCTGCACAGCGTGGGCTCTCGCTTCTGCAGAGCTCCTTGTCCCTGAGCTGGGGTAATAAATGATTTACTGGGGAGGCTGGGACCTGTGGGCACTTAACCCATTCATTTCCTGAGGGACCAGCCTGAAAGGTCACTTTGTAAAGGTAGTGGAAAGAAACAGTTTTAGGTGTCTGCAAAATGTGGGGTTTTGCATGTGAGTGTGCTGCAGAAAGGCTCTGGTGAAGAAGGTGGGGTAGTAGAACTGGGTACAAACTGTGCTTACTTGGATTTTCATTATTTGATGCTTTAATTTATTTAAAAATCGGGCTTGAACGAATGTTATCTTTCCTGGGCTAGTGATGTAATATTTTCTGTTGCTTGGGGTTTTACTTCCCATGGGATATTCCCAGTGCAATAGAGTGTCCTGGGAACAGAGCTCTCATCTTCCTTGCAGGGAATGCCACACAAGTGACTCCATCATTGCAGTTGCTAAGTGAATGATGTGCATTTTTTGAGCCTGTTGTGCCTC
The DNA here is from genome assembly GCA_013400855.1 of Buphagus erythrorhynchus. Taxonomy (NCBI): domain Eukaryota; kingdom Metazoa; phylum Chordata; class Aves; order Passeriformes; family Sturnidae; genus Buphagus; species Buphagus erythrorhynchus. The sequence goes on along the minus strand of VZTT01037290.1, from coordinate 10,976 downwards.
AGAAAGGATGTTTCAGCAAAATGAGCATGTATCTCTCACTGCCTAAAGTCTATGTTTAGAGAAAAGCATTTTCCCATAGTTTTGTGAGTTGAAAGAAGGGGAGCAATTATGAAGGAACAATTTGTAATTCTGCAGTGTCAGATGTGGTCACGCTGTGCCACAGGGAGTGAGGTTAGCACAGGTACTCCTGTAGGAAACCTGAAGTTTCTGATGAAATTTTCTTCTTCTGGAGTAAAGTGTCAGCCAGGCTTTTCCTGAGTAAGTCTGCAGTGCCTGGGGCCACAGTGGCAGCATTTGCAAAACGGAGCCTAAAGGGAAAAGTGAGTCTGATATATTCTTCAGAGAAGAAAAGCACATTAAAATGTTAGGCACTGAAGCCTCTTAGACCAAAATGCAAGTGGAAACATGTCTTGCACCTTGGCCTTGATGCCATTTTTTTCCAACTCGACCTGTGGCTAGAGCTCTCTGCTGTGGAGAGTTAAGGTTGGTGCATGCCTTTATTAAAATATGCATTGGGTTTACCTGGTTTGTAAATGCTAGGAAATATTTAATATTTGTCAGCATTAATGTGTGTGGTGTTTTGGGCATCATGGATCGTTTTCTACTGGAAGCCTGTGTTTTTGGGAATGCAGTACAAGTGCTGTGGTTTGGGAAGCACAGAGAGAAGCAGGGCCTTAGTGCTCAGCTCTAGGGTTTGGGATTTGTTTCTTTTACTGAAACCATCATTGCTCAGCATAGTTCCTGAAACAGCACAGCCTTGAGAGTCAGAGAATAGTGAAATGGAGAAGGTTTTAGGATATGTGCTGTAGTCAAGAAGTGTAGGAATCAATAGTTACGGGCTTTGCTCTCTCTCACTGTGTATGTAAGGCTGTAGGCACCTCCTTTTTGTTGACAGCTCTCCACTGTGTTTATCCTTTTATGCACTGGGATGAAATACTCCCCAAAGCCTCTTCTTGCCTCCCTCCATTCTTCACCTCTTCCCATATAATGCATCTCTGTCTTCAAAGATAACCAGTAACTTGCACCATACTTCAGCTGCCCAGTTTGATACCTGGGGATTTTCATGAAGTTCCTGGTTAAACCCCAAAAGTCAAGAATCACCTTTACAAACATGAGCTGGTTGTCACTGAGGGCTTCCCCACAGTTTACCGCCAAAACATTTATTCAAACAACAAAATGCCTAGCAAGGTATAAACTGGATTTTGCTCATTTGAGGAGGCAGCTAGAATGTCTGCTAAGGATTTCTGGAAGTTAATATTTGAGCCTGAGATAAAAGTCTCATGCATACGTGAAACAGCTGCCCCAGAACCTGTTGGAGGACTTAATTTGAGTATAAACATGTGTGTGCTTTTGCGTACATGCTGCTCTTTAATTCAAGTCGACTGTTAGGTCTTAACTTTATTAGGATGTAGCTACTAGAACTGAAGATGTGGTCTGTGATTTTTATTTTATTATAGAAGCATGATGCCTCCTTGTGAAATGTTGTTTGGATTTTACAAATCGGTATCTTAAGTACAGTTTGCCTTTAGTAATATGTTAGAGGAAAAGATTTACAAGTGAGGGCAGGGTTATATCGGATTACAAGTGAATTGCTTGACAGTATGTGTGTACTGTAAAATGGGAAATTAATCACCCTGTGTTGATGACCCATGGACATTTACAAAAGGCTGGTCTTTCTGTAGCACAAATAGATTCCGGAAACAGGAAAGAGGCTTATGACAAGAGGATGAGATCAGTTTGTATAATTAGAGCTGGCTAATAATCCTTTTTTACTCTCTGTTTTTCCAGCTTTTACAGTATCTTTCTTTATTTGAAATTTGGCATATGAACTGTAATGAGATAACTGCTGTGATTTGAGTTTTGTAGGTTTGTTTTTTGTACCTACTAATAGGTGAAGGGATGGAGCAGGGAAACACATTGGAGAGGGATCCCTGCCTTCCCCTACATGGGGAAAGTGCTGCTTTTGTTAACCCAGTGCTGATTCATATCTTCCCAGGCTTTGGGCAGGAATTAAGTGTAGTATTTACATTTTCTGTGTCTCTCTATAATGAATTCTTGAGACACAGAAGATGTGAATACTACAATTAAGTAATCCAAGTGGTGATTTTTTTGACAATTATGAGATTTAAATGGTCCAAAAGAAGAAACTTAATGTTGAGACTAAGAGTATTGGGCTAGGTATTAGTCTCTGGAGTAAGACAGGGCTGGCAAAGCTGAGTTAGGGGCTTACTGTAGCATGGATAAGGCTGAAGCTTATTTTTAAATGTGTGTGTGTATCTGCTTGCCTGTGTCTTAGCTTTGTGTTACTCTTCATTATTTTGGGAAGGGTTATTGGGAAGGGTTTGGGTGAGGCAAGTGGTGGGTGCAGCCCCTGGGCAGCCCAGCTCCCAGCCCAGGAACAGTGTGGTGCCAGTTCCTGCTGCCAGGAAGCTGAGCTACATTAAGCAAAGCGAGTTAATCTATATCCAGGGCATTTTATTAAATCATCAGTCAATTAAATCAGTGACGCTCTGTTAGCTTGTGTTGCAGTGAGGCTCCAGCCCCTCTGCAAGTGGCTCAGCTCTCCAACTCCCCCACTGCTGCTTGGTGGGCTCTTGGACATGCACTACTGTGGTTTCCAACACTATAAAGAAAAAATCCAACAGATTTTAGGCAGATTTTGCAATTAAATATGTTCTTTAAATTCTTGGGGGTTTTTTTTGTTTGTTTGTTTGTTTGTTTTTTTTGTTTTTTTTTTTTTTTTTTTTTTTTTTTTTTTTTTTTTTTTTGTTTTTTGTTTTTTTTTTTTTTTTTTTTTTTTTTTTTGTTTTTTTGTTTTTTTGTTTTTTTTTCCTGGAGGGAGAAGGTTGTTGTGAAGTTTCTTTTCTTTCTGTGAAAGGAATCTGTGTGTGTCTGGTTTTCCTGAGGGTGGCTTGCTGGGTTACCTCTGTGCTTTTGGAGAAGAGTGATGGTAGATCCAGAGCAACACAACACATCTTAAAACCTCCTTTTCATCCCTCCCCAGTACCCAAGAAACTCCTGTTTTATCTGTAGTTGAATGGCAGCATATGTTTTTGTTTGCAGACAGGACTCAGCTGGCAAGCAGTCTCACCTGTGGAAATGCTGCATGAGGGATGTATTTTTATTCCTAAGCAATCCATTTAGTGAGAAAACATCATGTTCAGTGAGTTACATAATCTCAGATGATTATACACAAATATCTGGAGGTTCTGTGGTTCTAGGCTCAGCTGTGATTCTAAACACAATGCTGCAAGAGGCTGGTAACTTGTTTGCTGGTACGTGTTTGAGATGTGGTTTCTTGTTTCCTCATCTCCTCTCCTTTCCAGGGTCAGTGACTTTTGCTGGTGGTATCACTTCCCTGTGTGTCTGCTAAACAAATTTGGGATGGGTTACTTCTCCTAATGCCTCCAGCCTCCTGTTTCTGACCAGATACACAAAATCATGCATAAGAGCTACAGAGACAGTTGTTCTGCATTTGCTATTACGGTGCTTGCTAGGGTTTATTATAGTCACTGCAATTGCAGCTACTCTATTTATACAAATTTCTTAATGCACATTCTTGAAGAACTGGGCTATGAGTTTATTTTTCCTGTCAAAGCTGTGTGTAGCTTTTGTCCTGTTTCTTTTCAGTCTCCTTTCACATGAGTTTTAAGGACAGGGCAGTAGTACACTGATTACACTGATTAGAAAGCTCATTCATTTTATGAATGGTGAGTTCTGGTGTTCATTCAGTGTTGAATGAAACTCATGGAACAGAGTGTGTGAACAAACCCATGTCTTGCCTAATACCACAAGGTGAGAGTAACTTACTGCAGGTCTCAACTTTGCAGGAATATACCTAGGAAAAAGACCACACAAGAAAATATAAGTAATAAAGCCAACATCAAGTCATTGTTTCTTTCCATTTCCAGAGTTTTTGCTACAGGTGAAAAAGAAAAGAAAAAACCAAAACAACCCAAACTAAACCAAGAAGAGCCTTTTTTCAAATTATTGTGTTATAACAAAAAAATGAGGAGACTGATGATGGGTAATACAACACAATAAAGGTCATATACCACTCAGAAGAAAAGGGGAATATTGCAGCTTAGTAATTCCCCTGACACTAGAGGAGAACAATAAACTTGTGAAAGACATTGCTATTTTAGCTCTCTTTGCATGAAATCATGGCTCCAGCAGGAATTCCTCTGTATATGGGCAGTTGGTCTCCTCTCTGCTCCCCTCACTTACCACTTCCCCATCTTTATTTATCTTGTGTAGTTTAGAGCAGCAGCTCTGTAGGGCCTGAAACCCAATCCTCTTGATATTTCCAAGTACTTCATAAATTAACATTTTGTACAACCAGAGTGTGGAGGAGTGCTGTTGAGGACACTGTGCTTTGTTGAATGAGAAGTGATGTGGTTTTGGAATCTTGGTTTTATTTTTGTAGTGCAGCTGTATAGATGGAAGTGATGCAGCTCAGCAAGGGAGGTGAATGTGTGCTCCCAGGATATCCTAGGATTTCTTTAAACTCTTTTACAACTTCTGGGCTATTTGCCTAAAGGGTTGCCTATAAGGCAGATTGCCCCACTGTGAGTTGTTGGTGCCCCTGTTGAAAGAAATATATAAAAGAAATTCTATTTGTCTTGCAGATAAGTGGCATCAATAGAGATTTCCTAATTTCTATAAGATATATGTAGTTTATATATAGG
>VZTT01037289.1:11010-49168 GCA_013400855.1 Buphagus erythrorhynchus | reverse complement strand
ATGGAGGTGCCCAGGGGCTGAGGGGATGGAGGTGCCCGGGGGCTGGGCTGGGGGGATGGAGGTGCCCAGGGCTGGGCTGGGGGATGGACGTGCCCAGGGGCTGGGCTGAGGGGATGGAGGTGCCCAGGACACCCTGGGTGCCCAATTCATCTTCCCAGTCTCATCACAAGGGATGCATGCCCAGGCTCTGTTTGTACCAGCCTGAGCTGGAACTGGAGAAATGACTCACAGGAGACACTCAAGGACCTGGGAGAGACTGTAATGCTGTGCCTAATTTTGGAAACACTTCATGATTTGTATCCTCTTTCAATGCCAGTGGAAATAATGAAAGTTAATACCAGGTGCACCAGCGAGTCCTGGCAGTTGTGACCTTTAGGAGAGGGAACTGGGACTTGCAGATGACAAGATTCACTGCCAAAACACCACACCACCCTGAGCTGCTGATTTTCAGGCTCACTGAGATTTACTGGAATACCCCATACACTGATATTCCAGCACCCATGGGAAGGGAAGTTTCACTGACAAATATCCCAGTCTGCAATCTTCACCAGTAATTTTCATCATGTTAACCAATATGATGTAAACTTATAATGTATTTCCCCATGGGACTCATTAGCATTACACATTGCAAATCTAATTCTAAGGCTTTTTCCTTGCACACAAATAGTGGAAATATGAACATGAGACAGAACTGGACCACCTGATTCTAAAATGCAGTGCAATTACAGACTTCTGGAAAGCAAAATTAATTTAAGCACTAACCCAAGAAATTGCTTTTTTGCTGCTTCCTTTTGAAGCCACTTACCTAACTCACCTGTCCACATCTCTTGTAATTCTCCTTTATTCATAGAAGTTAAAAATAAATCCTGGAGCCATCCCATTTTTTGAGTTGGGACATCAGCTTTCACCATACACCTAAAGCATATTTGGGTACCTGCAGGTGTACATAGAAAAGCAAGCCTTCATTTAGGAATTAGTTATTACCTGCACATGACATACAGGATGCTGATTGATTACTGCAAGCAGTATGAACAATAAATTAGGTCTGGGCTGGATGAGCAATGCAGCACATTGAACCAAACTTCTCTGAGTCAGTCTGAGAACTTAATGTATTCCCCATTTTATTTCAAAAGCTGTTCTTGCTCTCCCAGCTTCATCTCTGGCCTTTCTAGGACCTGAAAATGGAGAAATGCTTCAAATTCTGGGATTTTTAATTTTTTTTTGTCCAACAAAATACTGTGTTTTTCTTGACATGTGTGGACATGATGGAAAGCAGATAGATTGCAAAAGAGAAATGTCCCCTTTCTTCCTGCCCTCAAATGCCCTTTCTGGTTCCTAAACCTGCTTGCCTGCACACTGAATGTTTCTCCAGCACTTGATACCTCAGAGAATCCTTCACTGGCTTTACTCTGTGATCCAATGAGAAGTTCTTCACACATTTCCTGAGCAGAGAGAAAACCCATTTCAGTGACAAAAAAAAGATTATTTAAGTTTCAGTAGTGCACTGCCACAGTAAAAAGTTTTTCTGCTTTCATAATATATCACTGCAATGTTTTATTTACAGCAGAATTTGTTCCAGAGACTAGTGACTAAAATATGCTGTAGGCTAAGGTCATAAATTTTCAGATCTCATCCACTGAGTTTTAAGATGTTAAGTACATTAAATTTTTAATTGAAAAGTAATTCAACTGCAGTGTCATAACTGAAAAACTCCAGAAACTTTACAAAGTCCAGCTTGCCTTCATTCATACCAAAAACAGAGCACTGCATATTTCTATATATGTCTGAATTTGCCTCCAGTTACTCTCAGACTTTTCTTCCAGTTAAATAAATTCACTGTCATGTTCAAACCTGAAAGAAGTCCCAGAGCAGCAGGAAGCCTCTGAAGTCCCAGGGCCAGGGGCCTCCCACTGCCTTTAGTACTTTTTAATCCAGCATCACACCCTGGAAGAGCCTGTGCTGACAGATAACTTCATCTGTCACTGAGTGGCCCATAGGCCTCTAGAGCCAAAGGTCTATTAAATGAACAAAAAGCACCTCACAATTTAATTTTCACATTCATAAGGGATATATTCTTTCATATGTTAGGACCTTTTAAAGGTAATTCATATGTACATTTTAAAATCCAATTTATATCACCTTGAATACTGAGTAAATATACTTGTAACAATAACATACCCTGGCTTTTAATCAGCAAAATATTTAATAAGCATGGTCCTAACTTTGTCCAAGAAGCCTGAAACTGTTTTAATGAATCAAATCTAGAGTTAAACTGAGCCAAACTTTATTCAAGGATTTACAGTAATGATAATCTTTGGGTATATAAGAAGCAGAATAAGTTATTTTTACCTTTAACTGATATTTGCCTGTTTTTGCTCTGTACAAATACTCTCACAATGCCATGGCCCCTCAGCTCTAGAACAGTGAGGAAACATTCCTGGAACAATGCTTCCAGAATGGAATGAATAATGCTCAGCATTTAACAATTCCCACCATTTAATGAACAATGGATAACACCTAATCCTCATCTGAATGCATGACAGAATGATCTCAGTTTGCTGCTGTTCACTAAGGAACAGAACCTGCTCTCCCTGGAGATGGATTTGCTCCTTGATGTGTGTCTCTGACTGCAGGTGGCCAGGAATAGTCTGTGCACTAACTGTGCTGTGCTGTTTGCACTCAGACACGAAAATAACACTGCTCAGTGCAAGCCAGCATTCAGCTCATCCAGATTTCACCCCAAACCAGCCCCTTGGGAACAAAGAAATTCTGTTCTCCCAACCTGCTCCACCTCCCTTTGTATTGTTCCATGAGATCCATTGGCAAGTAGAGGTTGCTACAAATAGAGGCCATAGCACAACCTGATTTCCTCTCCTTCACAGTAATTCAGAAAAACAAAAAGCCCACAAAGGCCTTATTAATTTCCTTTATTGATTGAAATGTAGGACACAAGGCGCCTCTCAGCCCCTGAGAACAGCAAAACAAGTGCAATGAAAAACACTAAGTAATGAAACAAAAGAAATTATGAAAAGTAAAGCTAAAGATCAATATGCTGCTCTTCTGAAATGTGCTCAGCTTTAAAAGCAGAGTTGTTTGTGCTGAATGCCTGATTAGCTATAGGTTGCTAAAGAAGGGTTCCTGACCATCTGGAGTCTGTTCTGCAAGCTGATCTGAAAACCTCTAGCTCAAAACCAGTCCCTGTGCAAAGGCACAAACGTTCACACCACAACCTCACCAGCAAGATTCTGGAATACATCTTAGATAAAAAGATGCCATCTTTATCTCCTGGGGAAGCTGAGATGAAAAATAAGAGAACTCAAATACCAAAGGGCTAGAAACAATTGGAGAAGCCAGGCATCATCTCCTAAAGGAGCAACAAGAGGAAGGGTAACACCAGAAAGCCTGATGAGCAGCTTTAGCTTCTAAACATTAAAAGATGCAATTATTCAACAATGTCAGATAATCACCCAGATGATAAATATGCATCTGCTGAGCTTTTACAGGGAGCTTAAAACAAAACTTACAGTGTAGCAGAGGAGCAGAAGCCCCCATTGCACTGGAGGACAGGGAAATGGGAGCATCACACAACCACTGAAGAAAAGTTGTCTTAAAATAGAACTTGGAATGATGCCATGGTTAATAGCTATAAATACAGAACATGCTGGGGTATTAAACATGGTCTTTGAATACAGCTTTAACCAGAACAGAAAAGAAAGGCAAGTCTTTACAAAGATTTTGGTCACCATCAGCAGTGCAAAGAAAACTTGAATAATTCTAGACAGCTACTAGTGAAATAATTTTATTTTTGTATTTAAATCAGGTTGGATCAGACTGAAAGGCTTCCTCTCCATTTTTATACCAAGAATAGAACAATTGGCAGGCAAGAGTATGTCTAGCATGAGGCACATTTCCCTATAACCCAGGTATGTTGTGAAGTACAAATGTGGTATTTGGGGCTCTTCAAGAACTGGGAGGACTGCTTCTAGTGAAACCTCAAACAGAAATGTCAGGAAAACAAAAAGAAACCTGTGGGGGAAAAGGGAGTTTTAGGTCATTGCCTTCTTGACTCACTTTTCAATCTTGGGAGGAAATGGTTTGATGATTTTAGAATTTATGCATCTATCTATACATATTATTACCATTTTAGCAAGCTAAATTGATATAATCATATGGCTTAAAGATAAAGTGACACTAGCGAAATCTGCTAAGACAGTAAAAGAGAAAACCCCTGAATATTTATCTCAGAGTGATCCCAGACATTTTCTCCAGCCATATAATTTTCTTCTACAAACATTTTTTCAGTAGATTTCCTGCGCTTACAATGGATCTGCTTTTGAAAACCCTCAGCCTCTGCAAATACATGTTCTGCTCCAAAAGGAAGAAAAATGGAGACCAAAGCTCATCACCCGAGTAACAGAAATGTGAAATGTGGATGCAGAAGTGTGTGAGATAAACAATAATCTTTCACTTGTTTACTCTTGTCTCTCTAGTTTGTTTTCTCATTATGCAAATCACAAACAAGCAAAGACACTGTGACAAAACCAGCAACTGGGGACAATTTCCAAACACTCCGTGCTCAGAAACAGTCAATCACTTGACAGAGACCAGGCATAGGATATTTACTTTTTATTCCTACCAGATGAAACTGAGCTTCTACCTAAAACTGTGTCTGTGCTTAGGAAGCTGGAGTGAGAAGATCCCTGCTTTAAAATGGTGAATGGAATTTACTGATGCCACTTGTGAATTTAAATACTTAAAATCCTCCATTAAGGTATATTTGAGCACACAAAAATGTCCACAGCCTTCACTAGGTTCTATTAAATCTTATCTATTTGCAAATCCATGTCTCTGTGGCTTCTGCAGCCCTGACATGCCCTGGAAGGAAGGGGCAGCAACACTCCCCATGATCTAAGCTCACTCTCCCTTTTTCTGTAATAAAAATAATTCCCAGGCAGCCAGAAAATGCAGGTATTATCCTGCCATAGCCTCCAGTGATATAAACCACAAGAACAAAGCTGTGGGAACATCCTCACAGCTCGGAGCATCTTGTGTGATAAACTCTGAGGTACATCAGCAATGCTAAACTAAAGAGGTTCCAGCTTCCTCTGCAGGACAGACTGGATGGAGCTTTACACACAATGGGAGGGCCTCAAATCAACCAGATTGTTTGGGTATGAGCAGTTAAAAAAAAAGATAAAAAAGAACACAGAGCTTTTTCAGGAGCATGGGCTTTGGAGGGAGGAGCTGCTCCTTTGGAGGGAGCAAGGAGCTGCTCCCTTCAGCTGCAAACATCCTGCAAGCTGAGGTGCTTTTATAAAAGATGGGATGACAGCAGTTCTGTGCAATTATGTCCACACACACCCTCAGCAGATGGTCAGGGCACCTGGCTCAGGGTTCTAGCAGGGTCCTTGATGGATGTGCATCCTTCCCTCTCCTTTGGCACCCTAATTCCATCACTCCAGCAAAGGTTTCACACAGCACTTACAGACCTGCCACAAGCTGACTGCTGTACAATTTACTCTCCCTAACAGCAAAACAAAAGGCTCTTATGTCCAATTAACCCCACCAAAGCCTGGCCTGGCCTAACATCATAGGAGCACTGAAATTCCTATTTTTCTGCAAAAGAGCAAACCCAAAACTGACCATTTTTCCTTCTTGTAAAAGGATCTTGGGGCTTGATTGAAGGACCACTTCTCCTGTGTGAGGCAGCTGATGCAGGGCAGCATTAATGGCTGGTACAGTGCCTTTGCTCTCAGCCTTCCCACCACTGGTCCTGCATGACAAACAGCCCAAGTGGGACAAACATCCTGAGTGGGACAAACATCCTGAGTGGGACCTTCACAGCCAAACAGCAGCAGCACAGAAAACCAGACCAAGTTCTCTGCAGAGCCTGGTGCTGTGGCTCAAAGTGTCAGTGGGGCAGCTCTCATTTCCACCAGCAGAAAATGAAATCCTGTGCTTTTAGCCAGGGGATAGCTCCAGGATTGTCTATTCCATGGACTAAGTAACTCCAGCAGTACTTCTGGTTCATTCTGTACTGAAAAGGACATTCTGGCAGAAGACATCTTCCCAAATCCACTCTTCACCTGCATCCCTGAGGCAAAGGTGCATTTCCATTTACTGTATAACAGCAGGTAATGAATAATCTCCCTCTTCACTCATTAGGCTCGCTGTATTTTGAAATAAATTAAAATGGAACTGTGAGAATCTATCAGTCTTATAAACAGATTTTTTCCTGTTTCAGTGATAAGTAGATGAAAAGTGCATTTATCCTGGGAAAACTTTTACTCCTCTCATTTAATCTTAGCACTCTCTCAATGCACCTCTTTTTTCCTTAAGATATGATCCAAACCCTACTAAACTTAATAGAAGAGGTTTTCATTGACCTCAGCAAGCTTTGAATCAGACCTGTAAATTAGAGTTTGACCTCTTTCACAGAATTTGTGATCTTTACAGCCTATCCCTGCAAAATTAGGACATAGAGAAGTCTGTGCTTTATGCATCTTAAAATAGCTGCCAACAGATAGTGCAAACTGTGCTGTTCATTTCAGCATCTCCTTGAACCCTGGTTCTTTGTCTCATTTTACTCCAGCTGACCCCTTGCCCCTGTTCAAGCTTCCTGCATCACTGTAGTTCTAGGCCACCTGTCTTGCTGCCAGGTTAGGAAGCTCAGGCAGGAGAGAAAAGGATGAACTGCTCGGCCATCTAATCTCATATTAATAATTTAAAACATAGTTTGGGCAAGTTTTTCTTTTACTATATGAAAAGAAGCATAAGAGGAATGGTTAGCAGCAGCCATCCTTGACTATTATAATATGGAGCATGTAGTTAATGTTAACTAAGGCTGGTACAGCAGCAGGGAGCCTTTATGCCACCCATCCCATATCCTCAGACTGCTCTCATTCAACCAAACCTTTTACCATTCATATCATGTCATTCTTGAGAGGGAAATGTAGACAGAACCAAAAAACTCGACAGAAGTCACAGCTACTGAAAGAGACAAAGAATAATTAATTATTTCTTATTTGAGAAGCGATTTGACTGGTATATTTAATCAATCATTCTATAGGATAAATTTCTATCTGGAAAATAAAATACTTCACTGGGCCCCAGCTGACACCATAAGAGAATTCAGGTTTTATTTGTAGCTACTTGCAAATTGCTGAGCAGTCAGGGTGACTTTGTTGTTCCTTGACACTCTGCTTTTCCACAACTGCAGAGATTTTCACTGTTTTGAGCTTCCAAGTTTCCAGAGGGTTGCAGTGAATTTCCCTTTTGGTGCCTCTAGGTTTTCTGCAGTGTTTCCTAAGAAATGGATGTGATTGGAATTGAGGGAGGTGAAGGGACAGCCCAGATGCTCTGCAGTCACTCAGGTCCCTGGTCAAACCCTGTGGCAGAGGAAACCCAGTGGCAACAAAAGCTTGGCCTGGTGTGGAGCAGCACACAGCCAGAATTCCACAGAGGGGGAAAACCCTCTGGGCTCACAGGGATTTGGGATGCAGCCTGATTCCCTGCAGCCCCTTCAGGTAACACTACACATTTACTAAAACTCCAGAGACAGCCTGGGTGAATCTTCTTCCAAACAGGATTTATTATGCCTGCTCCTTTGTAAGGATCTAGTTTAGGCAGTCAGAAGTGACTCAGAAGCTGATGCATCTGTTTGGCACCTGAATAACTTGTGGTTAATTATAAGTATATATGACTAACACAAGAACTCTGATAAACTGATGTTACTGCTGGAATTCACACAAAAATAATTACTTAGAGCTTTCCTAGAAGTAGAACGAGAGCAGGAGAATGATCACATTGAAAATAAATGTAGCCAAGTTTTCTAGGCAGTCTTGACAGCTGTCTGCTAGTGGGGATTTACTGTAATGTATGCATGGAATTAATCCATAATTTAACATCTATGCTAGTTTACATCTGTTTACAAGTCCTACTTCCTATTTGATTGAGTAGCACGACCCTTTCCTCACATCAGCCAGGGATATCATTATTAACTGATAACAACCTCAATTTGCAAATTACTTAAATCTAATGGGGCTTTATTTCATTACCATACTGGCTGTAATTCCAAGTCAACATTCATTACTGACATAGTTCCATTTTAATGCAGGCAACTATGCATTGCTGAGAAGTTATTTATGATATCCTAAATATTTTACTATGAAAGAAACCTGCCCTTCTGCCTAGGAAAGAGGTAAGAAAAAACCCAACACAATTCTGTATCATGTAAAGAAATGAAAAGCTGAATTTGGGACTTCCTTGCCTACAATCATGTAGAGCACACAGGTCAAGAGCTGTGTGTCTAGACAAAGATCTATACAGCTAGGAGTTATTCTTTCCCTTACACCTCTGCTTCCTCACCATATCAAGAGCATACCTAGCCAAAACCTGTTCTTTTCTTCCCTCTTTGAAGCCCTAAAAAGCCAATTACTGCAGCGTGCTGTTACTTGGTTTCCCACCTGAGCCACACAAACATTTGAGTCAGAGCTCATTTTTCCACGGTGCCATGGAATGACCAGGCACAGGAGCACAGTTCATCCTTCCATGGATCTGCCATCAATTCAGTGCTTCTCCAAGCCCAAGTGGCACCACTTCCATCCTGTGGAAGGGGCAGAAGGACACAGGAGCTGTTCTTGCATCTGCAAGGGCTGCAGGAAACCCCCCCACAATAAACCCAAACTGAGCTCTGTGAAATTCACTGTTTGCTGCAACTCCACTGCATTTACAGACTGGATGTCCAGCCAGTCTGGACAGCTCCCTCTGGACTAACTTCTGTATTTCTCTCAGGGATTAAAGTTTGTGCCTTCACCCAGCATCTGAGATGTGTCCAGCAGTTTTCCAAATTGGATTTTTGTCTGTCAGCCTGATTCCAGTCCTAGAACAGAGCAATGTTATAGTTCATTGCTTCCATTTTTTTCCATCCCTTGTATGGACAGCTCCTGTTTTCTACCTTTAATTGCATCCTTGTGGATTAATGCTCTCTAGCTCAGATCCTGGTTCCTCTCTCCAACAACAGAAGATCAAACCTTATCTGATTAGTTTCTCCCACCCAGAAGAGTTATCTGATAGCAAGAAGACAGCAAATAGAAATACAATGTGCATAATCTGTTTCTAGCAGGCCCTTTTCCAAAAATTCTTTTAGATAGTAAAGCAAGTGCAGTTGCAGAAGTTTTTCTTATGTGAGTCACTGCCTATGAACTATTAGGAGGTAACCCTTGCAATTTACTTTGAATGAGCCTTGGCAAACAGTCAGCAACACTCAAAAATCTCATGGAATGCCAGAGGCTCTTTTCCATTTCCTGTACTTGGTGCATTTCACACTTTCCAGAGGATGCTTATTTCAGCCTAGGACATCACCTCAGACTGCTTTATCAGGAGCCAGCCATTCAGAGGCTGAGACTCTAGTCCCAGAATTTGCTACCACCCAGTATAAGCCAGGAATTCTGAGCTCAGGAATTCCCTCAGTAACAGTGCTAACTCCAGCAAGGGCACAAACCCTCCAGAATGCAGAGGGGAATTGTTTGCAGCTCACCATGGTGACAGTGCACCAAGGCCAGCTGTCAGAATTCACCCCCTCCACTGAATGACTTCTCCTGCAGGAATAAATATTTAGATAAAAAATTTAAATAAACATCAACAGCCCTTCCCCAGCCCCTTTTGATTCTAATACAGATGTCATCACCATGCTTTGGAAATGGTGTGTAGGTAATTCGTGATATTTCATTGTTGGGTTTTTGTTTCGTTTTTTGGGGGGGTGGTGGATTTTTGGTTGGTTGGTTTTGTTTTTGTGGGCTTGTTTGTTGGTTTGTTTGGGGTGTTCTGGCTTTTTTTTTTTCAGTTTTTAAATTTTTATTTCTGCACCTAAACAACATTACAAAGAGCTCTTTGTGCAGCCCCTCTACAGACCAGGAACAGCCCAAGCCTGCTCCCATTAATGCCAAGAGAAGCCTCACAATTGACTTCCAGGGGGAAGAGCAGTTTGTTGTTAAGTGCAGTAATATTTGCTTCACCTTCACCCACCTTAACCTCTTGAAAGGTTTGTATTTGTGGGCAGCAGTGTCTGCTCCTCTCACAGGGGTTGTGCTAATGCAGAGCATTAACCTGTCATTTGGTTTTCCACTTGAGCTGAGGCAAAGAGCAGCACTGAGGTGTGCTGGTAATGACTGCCCAGATAAATCCATGCATATTTTACATGGCAGGGTGAGGCTCTTATTTTTCCACAAAAAGTGATTTGCATCTAGTTGTAGTGCACAGGAAGGCTCACACAGGACACCCCCAACATTCCAGTTGGCTTTTTGGCTTTTTTTTGGCCCAAAAGCACACAGCTCCATTGTAATACAACTGAGAGTGTAATTGTGGGAGACAGAGGCCATCCTTCAGCAAGGACAGCTGCACAGCACTAGCACTTTATTCTTACCTGATTCAGAGTAGCATTTTTTAGTTCATTTAGTTTGAAATAGGAAGCAAGGAAAACATCTGGGTCCCATCACAGTATGCACTACACATCTGCTATGCATTTTTCTGAGTCTTCCTGCTCTGAATCCTCATGTTATCTCCCAGCTTTACCTTGCACTTTTGATGTAGTCATTTATTACAAAAGCATTTCCACCTATCCCATCTCTTTCTAATGCAACACCGCAGATAAAAGCAATAAACAGGCTCAAGAATTGAATCTTTTTCTGCATCTATACAGAGATTGCTGCAAGCTGCATGTTCAAAATTAATTGCAGTGGTGCAGTTCAAGCATGTTTAAAGTACCATTCCCAGGGACAGGGGTTTGGAAGGTAAGTCAAATAAAACCACTTCTCTGTTTTGCCAGGGAAATGGCTGAGAAACATTTAATTCCTTCCTGCCTGTAATCTGTGTCTTCTGATGGCACTGAAGGAAGCAACTTCTGCCTCCCTGTGCTCTCTCCCAGAGCTGTGCTGCTGCTCTGCCCTTCCAGCACTTCAGCAGGTATTGCACACTGATTTCTGCTTTCACACCCCACTCTTGGGCACTCCCACAGGACCCAAGAATTTGATCTCAAACTTCTGACAATGCAGGTTTCAGTTTATGCAGCTGCTACACCTATAACTGGGCTCTTCCCTTGTGGCTCTCATCAGTTCCTGGGGTCCTGGGTACCCCTGGTTCCTTCACTCCCTGCTGGCACCCACCCATGGATCTGGCTCACCTGACAGATTTGTGATTTAATAGTTTTCTCTTGCAAATGCACCCCTGCTCTGAGGTACCCTGTGTACATATAGTTCACATGGAGATGGCCCCTCTGGGCCAGTGACAGCAGGCATCTCCTCACTCTGCCATCAGCCACATTTCCAGGTCCCTCCCTGTTAGATTTCAGGGTTAAGATGACTCTGAGACTTGAGAAAAGTCTTTTTTCTCAGCTTGAGCCTTGAAGAAGGAGTCAGGAGACGTAGTTTGTGCTTCTCAAGGTTGTTCATTTTCTTCTTATTTATAACATTCTCTTTCTGTCCTGTGAGCTCCTCTCAGCAGGGTGAAACACGAGGTACTCCCTGCCTGCAGGCTGGTGCTAACATTATATACTACAAATTACATGTGCTATATTTACATATTTGTACCAATTATTATCACCTATGTTGCACAGTGAGTCCCTACTTTAACCCAATAGAAAAGTGCCACAGTCACAGTGAAACATGGAGGACATGAAGAAGAAGAACAAGACACACCCAAATCCCTCCATCTTGTCCCTTAAACCCCAATCCTAAAATCCCTTAAATTCTACTTTTCTCACCCTATAACAAATCCGTTACTATTTTACTCAAACCCTTGTGGCCTGTAATTCTTCTCTCAGGGCTGGCAGCCTTTCCCCTGGGCTGAGATCAAAGGCACAGGTGCCATTGGCTCCCTGCCATTGTCCCCAGTGATCCAGGGCAGCCAGAGGGATGTCCTGGACTCCCACATCTCCCTAAACCTGACAGCTCTTTAGAGAGGAGCTGGCAAAGCCCCACATTCGGGCACCCCTCCCAACAGCAATTACTCTGATTAATTACAGAGAAATCAACTACACCTGATCTGCAGCATAGGCTCTTCCTACTCATTTTGTCCCTCAGGCTGGAAACATATTATTATACTGGTTATTGTTTTTGCTGAACAAGTCACTAAAGTCCCCATTTTACTGGGCACCAGGTTCATATTCACTGGTGGTCAGCTCAGCTTCATCCTCTCACCCAGCTTTTGGAGCAGGGACATTTTTGGAGCTGCAGCATGGGTTCTCCTCAGGCTCCAGGTGCCACAGGGCGGCTGCAGGGAGCCAGAGCAGCGTTGGGATTTTGTGTCATGCATGAACAAACCCAGCCTTGTGTCCTGCTCAGAGCTGCAGGGCAGAGCTGCTCCCTGAGCAGGCACAGCTGCACAGCACAACTTTCTCAGACCACACCATTTATGACTTTTATGAAAAGAATTAATGCAAAGTGTAGAAGCAGAAATACAACTGCTGAATGGAGAGCACAAGAAATCACTGCTTTCCCCTGTCTCTGCCTAAATTACACCATGCTTGAAGGCAGCAACACTGGTAGAGCTGGTATTGCCCTGTCAGTGTTCTGTAGTCTTCTATCCAACACTCAAATACCACCTCACACCTCAAAAATTAACTCTGTACTGGCACAGACCATTAACAAACTGATAGGACTTCCAGCCATTCATCAACAGTCACCTAAACTCTGTTTTAACTAATGAGCCATTCTTATCAAATATGTAATATTCACTGTCCTTAATGTTCAAACATCTCAATAGAAGCAAATTTCAAACGTAATTAATATTCAAGTAGCTCAAAGCCTTAAATTTGCATATTAATCTTTGCTTTCTTAGTCACATGGAAAGGTATTTGAAAGGCTGGGAGTACTCTGATCTTGTTGAAAAATTAGAGTGTTAGAATTGTTAGATATTCAACACCTTTTGGGAAATTATTCTAAGATCACAGATTCTCTTTTTCCCTCCCTGGAAACTCTATATCCTTCACTGAGAAATGGGACTTTAAACAGTTTGAGTCTATTCCTGGTGCAGTCCTAGGAACCAGACTGAGGGTGTACAGCCTAGAGTGCTGCACAGCAAAGGAATAATCTGAAACAATCAGGTTTTCAAAGCAAAATTTTAAATGCATTCAGGGTTAAAGCACAATGTTGACTTTGCTGCTTGTGTGACAGCAGCAGTGACATTTCCTAGCAGAATAGGGGTGTAAATGATGGGAGGGGACTACCTTGGTCACCCTGGAGTCCTAAACTGTGTTGTATTTGTTAAATTAAAATAGAGAGCAACACCCATTCCAGCCAGACATACACACAGCAGCTGAAGTACACTCATAGCCTGAAATGTATGTCTTTGGTACAAAAGATAAAAACCCCTTCAGACATCCCCCAGAAATAAAGAGCACACACATTTAGCAGCACTATAGGTCTCACACTGCCAGGGAGCCACAGGGAAGCAGCTGAACTTAGCCCAGGAAGTGAACTCTACTCCCTAAAATAGAAGAGCACGGAAAATAAAGATCCTAACAGCCCCTGCCAGTGCAAACAAAGATGAGAGGGTGGGAAAAAAGAGAATTTCTTACTCCCCTCAAATCTGGCAGGTGCACACCAGGTGGCATTGCCAAGCACGGGTGGAAAACATAAATAAGATCATTAGGATTTCCCACAGGAATAACAGTATGGCATCATCAGACTCCATCTTCAGTTCCTAGCAAAGAAACAAACAAACAAACCCAGCAAATGTAATGATGAAAATAAAAAAATGGATAGTGGAAAGACAGGGGGAAAAATTATTACTCAATCCTTCACGTAATTAGTGACAATCCTCAACTAAGATAATTGATTAAAACCAAAATTTTAACAGCTCTTCCTAATCCATTTAAATATTCAAGAACCTTCTAGGGAGTCATATTACTCCTTCCTTGAATTTGTCAAGATCTATTTTCAAATCCTGTGCTCTTTAGCCTTTTGCTCTACTTCAAAGTTAATTTTATCATTTAGCTGCCTTGTGTACAGATCTAGTTGCAGTGCTGAACTAGCCATGAAAACCCTGGACAGAGCACAGAATCCCAGCTGTGTCATCCTTACTGATAGCTTAGTTTAAAAGCATTCAATAGCAGAGAATACTGGAAATCTATAAACTTTATTATCATCATTTTTCAAATTAACAAGAGGCATTGCATTACTATCAGGATTTCACACGTGGCTTCCAAACACAAGGTGACAGGACTAAAAATGTTATCTGGAAAACTACTCTAAAAAGGCACCTCAGAAAGCACAGAGTGTTATATAGGAAATAGATGTAAGAGTTAAAAAAAACTCCCCCCTCCTCCTCAAGAACCTCACTGGTTGTCTTTTCCATGCATCAAAAAACAACCCAAAAATCCCCAAACTTTCCCATCATGTCTTCTCTACCAGGCCAGCCAGACACAGCTGCCAGCCTGACTTCTGCCCCCAAAGAGATCAGCTCTATCTCAGATTTTCATCCCCATTGTTTTATGCTAGCTTTACCCTCAGCTGTAGTGATGCTTCTCATTTCCTTTTCCCTAAATAAGAGAAAATTAGGTTCTCAGTGCACTTCCCAAGTCCTATCTTCTTTCTTTCCTGCCAAAAATAACTCATTTCAGCGAGCTGGCTGGAATCATCACACTGCTCAGATTTAGCAAGGCTTTTTTTATAGCCTGGTTAAACAATATATCTGATGGTGTTCCATCTGCAGCTGGCCTGAACCAAACCAGAAATACTCACACCATCTTTGTTAAGCTCCACAGTTAGAAACATGAACTCTGTAATGCACATGGCACTTCCTGCAAAGCCCCTGCCCTGCTCATTTCAAATATTTAACAAATACTGACTCACTCAGCTCAAGTTAGACAGCAAGATTTGCAAAAGGCAAGATTTGCTATGAAGGCAGAATGCAGCCTGCAAAGTCTTTGAAATAAATTTAAAAGAACTAAGTTGAGTTTGTGGTTCCTCCACAATATTTCTGGCTAGTTTGAAGGTGCATTTTACCTGCAAAGGAACAAATTATAACATAACTCAATGCCACTGAGCAGCACATTTCAGAACTGAACAAGCATGGAAAAAATATGGAAAATACCCTCAGAAGCACTGAATGGTTAAAAAGCACCACTTTGTATTCCATATAAATATCAAGTGCCTTTTGGCAGGACCCTGCTAGCAAATCTTACCTCAGTGTGTTAGTATTAAGGCAGAATTTCAGATTATATTGTTGCAAAAGGTATTGGGGATTTCCTGGAGCAATCTGTGAGCTAAAGCCACCCATACCTTTCCCCACTGCATGTTCCTCATTCAAGAGGAATCATAAACGTGCTGCAGTCCTCTGACACTCGTTCATTGTTTAGGAAGGGACTATCCTGGCACAAAAATGGTTCCAAGGCTGCACTGGGGCTGTGTAGCAGCACCTCCCAAAGCCAGGAAGGCAATTTGTGAGTGAGAGCTACCTGCTCACCCCAGGCTGTCACACTGCAGCTTATTTCAGATACTGCCTGCTTGGGGGAGTTTCTAGTCTTTCAGAAAAACACAATTAAAGGCTTTAGGCTTGCAGCAGCTGTTGGACCTTGTTTTTAAAACACAGTCAAGGCTTCTGTTTCTCAGCTGATTGTTCTTCCAATCTTACCTCAGGTATTCTCCACAAAACCTGCTGCCTGCCAACTTTTGCTGCTGGCAGTGCCATCAATATCCATCACTTGTACACATCTCTCTTTCTTCCCTCTGAGACTGGAATCACAAAAGCTCTCCCTGCATATGTAGCACAGCTCTGGGTCTTGCAGAGAAGTTTTCAGAGCCCACACCTCGTTGTGGTTTCAATAACTTTCAGTAACATCTGACCATGACAGCTTGCTGCTGGTAATGACACAGCCTTCCCCACCCAGTGCAGGGCACAAATATCCTTTTCTCTTCTGCAAACACTCCCAGTCAGTTCTGCCTTTCAGCTTTTACTCTTGCACGGGGCTTTCACAAAGAAACGAAGAAACAACTGCCCCCAGAACACTGAAATGCACATTCTTTTTTCAGGCCACTTACATGAAGTGTTAGGGTACTGTCAGGTGCTTTATCTCCATTTTGTTACCTGTGAGAAAATTCACTGCAAGTATCTTTCCCTGACAGGCATATTTATAATCCTGGCTTTCTGTAACAGCCCAGCCACAGACAATGAAACCATTGCATTCAAATGTGCAGCTCCTGCTCCAGGCAAATGGAACAAAAGAATCTGCCCTTCCCAGGACTGTAAGGAGTCCTAAACAACCTGTATGGATTAGGGGACCTTGGCACTTCTCCCAGTTCAGTTCACATCCTGAAGGCTGAAAGCTTCCTGAATTTCCAGTCCCACATTCCCATATATTCTGTCCACTCTTTCCATTACTTGGGATTCCTGCAGATGCTCCTGTCTTCACCCAGCCTTGCTCCTGGCTTCATTTTCACCTGCAAACTCCTTTACAACTTTTAATTAACCTTCCTTTTTATTCCAAGACCCTTCAGCTTCTTCTCCAATGTCTCTGAACTTACTGTAGTTCATTGTCTGTTTTTCATTTTCTCCTTCTTACATCTTCTTCAACAATGCAGTGGAATGTGTGCACCTACAATCTTCTACCTGTCAGGCGTGATGAATTCTAAAAGAAATATTTAACATACAATTAATATATATTAATTTANTATATTATATTATATTATATTATATTATATTATATTAATATATGATTTATATATTTTAATAATATATAGGCATAGCACTTGTAACCTTAAATGCTGTCTGGTTTCACAGCTCTGACACATCAAGGCATGCAGCATAAAGAAGTTGGTCTGCTAGCCAGGCTTGGAGCTGCTGTATCAAGTAACAGCTCACATTTCCTGAAAAGCTCTTCAGAGCCCATAAACCTCTGCTTTGCTTAATTTGTTACAAATTATTCCTGAAGACTGTACCCAAAGATCTGAGGACTTACAAAGAGAATTAACTTACATATTCTTCTACATTAATATTTTACCTTAATACCACTGCTTTGGGGCTTTATTTAACTCTCCCTCAGCTACAAATGGCAGAATATTACCAAATTTCTCCTTAGAAATACTGTCTAAAGCATAACATTTATTAATTTATTGTGCTACTTTCCAGACAAGCCAATGTAATAGATAATGCTTGGGACTAGGTAATTTGTATTGTAGTTACCACATGTATTACCACTTAAAAATTCATATACAGCAAATGGAACAGACACTAATCTCAAACTTCGAGTATCAAATCTTTGAAAACAATAGCTTGTGTTTTTGTGATGTTTTTCAGCTTCAAGTTTATTGCACATCTGTTAGAGCAGAAAGAGAAAGTGGGATCTGGCCCAAGGATAACTTCTAATAAATCCTTTCCTTTATTAGTAGAAACAATGTTATTCACCATACAACATATGTTCCTCTAATTATGTTTTTGAGCTAAAGTATTAATACATTTTGGCCATATGTCTAGTTTTCCTTCTCAGAGTAAGTTTGGGGATTTTTGGCACATTTACTTTATATAATGGTCAGCAAATTTAATTAAAAGTTTGGGATTTCAATATCTCTTATTTGCAGTAAAATAGAAGCCAAATGCAGACACATCCAATGATTTTGAGCAGTACTCAGCTACTCAAAATTATTTTTATGATTCTCCAACATTCCAACATTATGTATGCTTTTGAAGAATCTTTTTTCCAATGGTGCACCTTTCTCAGGATATGAACGAACAGAAATTTAAATGTTCACCTCTGTCCACCCTTGTAATTCTGACACAAATCTTTAGAGCATGGAGAAGCAAAATGGGATGGGAATCTGAAACAACATTTCAGTGGTTTTGAGGGGGAAGTAGATTTTGTAATCTGGTCAAAGCCAACAATGTCTTTACAAATTCTTCCATGACTGAAGAGAGGTACTGAAAAAGGAAATGCTCCTAATTATTTCTATGTTTCTTCTGCAAATTTCTAGTCAAGCAACATGGGTTTCAAGAGGCAAGCAACTACCAAGATATTCTATGAAAATTGCACACATGGATCATAATATAAACTTGGATTAGTACCATTCTAGCAATGAAAATAAATAGGCCATACTAAAAAGCAAGTATAAAGCAAAAATTCAGTGTTTCCTTAAACCATCTGAGATCTGTACTGTCCTTGTTACCTGCTTTCCTATTACATCCTCTGAATGACCAGGGGGAACAATGTTACCCCTCTTCTTTCTTTTAGGGCTTTGTATTTAGCATGTGTGAAAAGTACTGGCTTTCAAGCCCTTAAAAATGAAATCTGTTTGTTTGTGGGTCAGGTAGACACAAATGCTTCTGGAATTAGCACGTGCTAAAAGCTGCATCATGGCAGTTTTGCATTTGTCTTATGAGTGCCACTGTAAAGGTTAGAGGCACCTCATTCCCCTGTGTCTTTCAAGTGGGCTCCCAACTAGCCCTGGAACACACAGTGAAAGCCAAACCCTTTTTAATTGCTTTCTGGAAAATAAATTCAGTTAAACACGAGTGTTAACACTTCTAGATTAAAGGATAGTGACCCACAAAATAGGATCACTGCTGATTAAACCAGCGAGACCCACTTATAAACCAGAATTCTCATCCACAAGGAAGAGGAGAAATTAATTCCATACAGCCTAGTAAAAAAATAGCTTCTGACTCTTAACAGTGAGGGTGGGATTTGAATGTGATCAATAGCACATTCCATCACCAATAACCTGGATTATTTCATTTCCTTAAACAATCTCTCAATTTTCTGCTACAGGCTAGCCCTTGAATTATCTTCCTCTTTAAAGCAGGATGCCTTTCCATTTTCTTTGAAAGCCAGACCTGTCGTGCTGCCAGGATGAGTGAGGGAGGAGGCTCCTGGGGCACATCACAGGCTCTGTGTGAGCAGGGGGTGAGAGCCACGCTCTGTCTCTTTTTTAAGCAAAGAGAGAGGCAATGATGGGGGTGTGCTGACCTGCAGCAGCCACAGCAACCCCCAGGGTTTGAAGCTGCTCTCTGGAGCTGAGCCATGCTGCTGGCCCTGTGCTCATCCTCACAGCAGCCCAGAGGATGTGTCAGAGTGGGACACCAGGCTCTGAAAATGAACAAAATCAGCTGCTTTGCTTCTGCTGCCCTGCAGTCCATGCTGCTCAGGGAGGAGAGAGCAGGATCCAGCAGTTGTCATCACCTGGCTTCACTCTCCCAATATCATTTATATCCACAGCTTCCTTCCTTCAGCAGTTTTAGAAAATGTGTTCAAAGGCACCAAAGTAAGCAATGCTGAGGGTAAGTTCCTGTTTGGGAGGCTGTGCTGTGAATTGCTGAAGAAGAGGAGAACTGCACCAATAAAAACCCCTAGGTACATTAAAGAACAAATTAAACACTCAGGTCATGCATTCCAGTTTGGTAACATTTAAACATAAGGATTTTGATATCTCTGAACTTTAAGTCCAACACCTTGAGCTGTTAGAAAGTTACACTTGCAGACTAAACCTGCCTTAATCCTGGAAGTGCAAAGTGACCACCTGTCAGTAAAACCATATCTTAAGCATGGTGGATTTTGAGAAATTGAGAGAAAAGGTAAGAATTTCTTTTTTATGCTCAGCATAAAAACTTTCAAGAGAATGAAATATTTAAATTTAAATATTTTCTTGTTAAAGTATTATTGCACACCAGCCAATATTTCCTTGAAATAATAACAGTTGTTACCCAGAATAGCAAAGTACATATTTACTACTAAAAGTATAAAAGAGGTATTTCTCCAGGCACTCATGAAAAATGCTTTTCTGATTTAAAACTTAAAATGGTCTTGTCAGTAGAATATCTGAAGAAAGTTATAAAACAACCATATGAATTAGAAAATATTATTCTTCAGCTCACAACTCATGCTGTAAAATCAAAATCAAAATGGTAATAAAAAACCAAACAAAAAAACATCTATCTTCTTGGGAAGCTCAACTTCATCCAAACAACACAGTGAAGATTCTTATATTTCCAAGCTTTTTATTCCTGATGGGTAAGGCCAAATTGGGAGACCTGTTTTTAGAATCAGAAACAAACTTGACCTAATTCTGTTAGCAGTCAATCAGTGCTGCCCTAAAATAAAATAAAGGTGTTGCCCAGACTTAACTGAAGGTCAGTGTTCCTAATGGTTCAAACAGCAGCTCTTTCATCATTCCTGATTATTCATGTGGGGAGGGAAAAATAAAACCCCCACTGTAATGACCTTTCTTTTCTGCTGTTTCTATGTCCTTACCCTGAAATTCTGACTCAGCCATTGACTTCAGGGTGAGTAGGATCAAGCCTGGAATGAACAAATCCACTCAGTGGACATGGAGGGAAACCTGTGGGAGTCTGAAACTCAATTTCTGTAAGATACTTCTGCTTAGTGCATTTGAAACAATCAAATGTTGCCACTGAAATCTCAGGAAATCTACAGTATTAACCAGAGTCACAATAATAATGACATAGTTTCAGCACAATTCATAATTTTCATCATAAACACGGCAGCAGATGAATGGAACTCATCCAGTCCCATGCCTGATGCTGATCTGCAAGTTCAGGTAACACAAATGAGCACAGACTGGATAAAACAGAAATATTCAGATGTTCATATCCTGAGATGTCCAGAATTTATTTCACACATTGGATAAAATGGAAATATTCAAATGTCCATGTCCTCAGATGTGCAGTTTCTTTCATGTACTGGATAAAATGGAAATATTCAGATGTCCAGAACCTCCTGGCTGGTGCAGGTGATGTTATTCCCTGAAGTGATGCTGCCATCTTGTGAGGGAAAGGCTTAAATCCACTTTTATTTTCGTTCCCAAGAAGTATCCAGTGCCTGGAGGTGTGGGATACACAGGCCAGGAATGGCCAGGGATGGGAGCTGGACATTGGCCCTCCCTCCCCAAACCCAGCTCTGGACACTGAGTACAGAGGACAAGCAATCCTGTCCAGGAATTTGGAATTCTTCAGAGCAAGCTCATCCTTGGTGCAGCAGAACATTCACATTGCAGTGGGACATTAAGAACTGAGGGAACTTGCATTTCAGGTGGAAATGAAAGCAAAGGAACCACAGGCACTTCATGCTAAAAGTTGGTGAACTCCAACTCCAACTTTCTTCTAAACTCCACTATGCAGCTGGTACCTTGTGCTGCTAGATTGGAAAACACAAGCAATTTAAAAATAACATGTTTTGCATGGCCAGATATTCCATGCATCCATCAGTCCTTGATATTAGGGATAAAGGGACAGAGTACAGCTAAAGGGAACAAAGTAATTTCTCAATTTTTTCACCAGATAACAGACTAGATATTAATATAATAATATAATGAATATAATTCTATAACATTCCAATTGTTATTCTAATTCCAATATAATAGCTTACATTTTTCTAAATCTATATTCTAATTCTCCATACTCTCATCCTAATGCACACACACCAGATTTCAAGACAAGAACTAGGACAGCTGGGTTGAATTTAATAGCATGGGCTAAAGAGTCACTGACTGCTACTAAATCTAGAGTGAAATTTTCCAACAATGCTTTTACAGCTGAAAATGCCACTTCAAGTGTTGCATACACTCAGAATGAATCCTTTTGGGAAAAGAAATAAGGTAGCTTTAATATGATCAAAATATTCTGACTTCATATTTGTGAATGGAGTATTTAAATCGTCTATTTCCGTGTTTATAATATGTAATGCAGAAAATACAATTTTATAATGTTTCATTTCTTGAAAGCAACTAGAAAACGTATGGTATTCTAGAGTCTATGAGAAATGTCCTAAAATTAATTTTATTAGCACACCTAAAGGTTTCCTGTTGCTAGAAAAAGTCACCTGCTCTTCCTGGCTGCAAAATCCACGTCTTCCTGCAAGCCCCTCACATCAGAAACAGCCTGCTGCTATTTGGGTTTAGAGCTGTAGCTGTAAGCAGTGACCTCTCCACTCTCCCAATGTGCAAATCTGTCATGCTACAAGAAGTTATTTTAATAATCCCTTCATTCCAGGTGTTGCTGGAATGAATCTGTTACTTTGCAGCTGGAGCAGCTGGTGAGGAGACAGTGCCCACCGCTGCTGTCAGATTTTATTCTTGCTCTGCCCCAGTCTGTCACAGCTCTGGCTCTTTATTTATTCCTTTGGAAAAAGAGGATAAACCTTTGAGTAGCACAGCTATTCACACAAAAGTAAAATGTTTTGGTATCTCTGGAGGAAAGGACTACAGCCTCAATTATCAGACATTTTGGCACTCACAGTTGCAGACTATGTGTAATGTATTCATCAGCTTGCATCACCACCCCAGCATGCATGTGTGAGCCAAAAACACCTTTTTCTCTCTCTCTGCCCCTTCAGGAGGGGGGAAATTCTACTCCAGGCTTTCCAAAGAACAGCTCTTCACTGGGAAACTGTAAACCAGACAATCTGAAAATAGATATAATTACAAAATGTTTTTGTTTCTTGGTTTGCCAGCAAGATCTGCTCTTTGGAATTACTTGGAGTGCACTGAATCAAGAGATATATTCTATTGCCTCCTCTGTAAAACACGTTGCCTTTTATTCACTACAACAGTGTCCCTGAATTTTATTTTTAATTTAATATACTTAGAGAGCCTCTCTAAACTCTATATTCAGTTATTAAATCTGAAATAAAATAAAAAGCCTAAAATAAACTGTGTTTAAGCAGAGATTAGAATATGTTGCACTTCTCCATCTGCAAAACTGTTGTGGAGTTGTGGGCAACAGCATCTGGATCCTTTGATGCTGCACATGCCCGTGTTAATTCCTGTAAAGATGAATATTTCTGGCTGAGAGGAGTAGGAAAGGGCAGGGGACAGGGCAGGATGATGTGACCCACGTGTACAGGGGACAGGATGATGTGACCACATGTACAGGAAAAACCAGCTCATTGTGTTTCCTGGTACTGCTTACCTAGCTGACAAATCAAGCTTTTTCATTTGCTGGAGTCTGAGAATTCTTTGAAAAATGGACTCAGGAGATGCACCTATTTCACTTGGAAAGCAACTTCCCACTGCCAGCATTCCAATGTCCCTTCAAAGCTAAGGGGCTTTGGTTTTAATGCAATTTCTCTCTGTATCTCACCTCAGAATGTTAATCTGCCCTCAGGCATTTCCCCTCTCCTACATACCTGAACTTACTTTGCTGCCTTGAGCCTATTAAAAAATCCAAACCAGATGCATTAGAACTGTGGAATAGAGAGGACAGGTTTGCAAGGATGGTGTGTACACACTGTTCTTCCTCCAAAATATGAAAAGCCACAACACCCATCCAGCTGAGCAAGCAAGGACATCTCCAGAGGCAGCAAATGCCCAGTGGGGACTCAGGGACAGAGTCTGGGGTCACTGTGTCCCCACACCCCTGGGGACCCAGCCATCCACACCCTGCAGCCTCCTACAAGGGCCAGGAACAGCTCTGATGACCTGGACAACCCAAATTCTGCTCCAAACAATTCCAGAAGTCTGGGCACCACAGCGAGAACTGAGAGGTCTGAACCCCTGAGCTCCCCTGAGCTGATCTGAGCTTCCTGTAAGAATTCCCATGTCAGAAAATCCTTTCCTTAACAAGCAGTGAACATTCACAACTCTATTTGAAGTGCAAAGGGACTGAAAAGACTCAGGTACTTGCAGAGTTACAAAACTCTACTTATCTTTTTGTTTTTCCCCTTCAAAGCCTTTTTTTTCCTTTCTTTTGAAGGAGTGTCAGTCATGGCTACATGTTCATGGGGAAGATCTACAAAAGTATTTCCAGCCTGAGCCAAGTGTCCAACATACCTGCAGGGAGCTGATCATTCTCAGTATCTGCAACCAGCATGAATATTCAGATTTTAACTTCCTGGGTCGTATTCTAACTGGACTTCTTTGTGCAAAAGTTCCATCAGCAAAATGAAAGATCACTTTCTCAAACCAGAGGAGTTCTTACCAAAAAAATAAAAAAGCTTAGAATGAGAATGTTTCTAAGCATTTTTGAGTAATGCAATTCAGCAACAAAAATATCCATTTAAGTTAAGATATAGCTCCCTGCTCAGCCAAACCATGACAAAATAGAGACATCCTGTTCCATCTGATTCACAGAGCACATCTTGAGAATACTGTGGTAAAAACTTTCTGTGCATTTAGAATCTGATGTATTATACATGATGAAACTGGTTTTAGCTGTTTATACGAGTATGGTAAGGGATGCAGAGTTCTAAGAATTTCCAGGACAGTTTCTGGAAAAAAGATTATTTCCTGAAGGTAAGGATTTGGACCTGTGCACGGTACACATGGCCCTCCCTCAAAAAAATTTAACCAAAATACTAAGTGCCTCGTCTTGCAGGCATAGTTTAATGTATTGCAAACATCAGTTAAAGAATGACTGCTTACTTCAACTGAGGTCTTAAAAGAGATATTTTCCTTTATAATGTCCACAATTGTCAATGCTACACACAACCAATATCACTCCTTAAAAGAACATTATTGTCCAAAATGAGATTTGAGAAAAGCAACAGACATTAAAGAAAACAAAATACAAAGAAAAGTTGCCAAAACCAGACAATTTTTTTAACCACTAGGCTGCTTAAAAACATTGATTTCTAGCATAAATTAGGTGAACCATAAATTAGGTTCAGGTGAAGCATAAATTAGCTTCACCTGAACTATTCATCATAATTAAGCTTGGACTGGACATTAAGCTACTTTCTCTTTATTAATTTCTTCTTTGGTTTCCCTTCCTGGCTGCAGTAATTGTTTCTGCACAGCGAATAAACACAGGACAATACACACTGTGAAATAATCACAGAGGAGCCAAAAATTAATGAAACCTTTCACCACAAAAGTAAAGGAAAAAGGAATCCCAGATTACTTGGAATTTTGGGGAATGCAGGATATCACTTGCAGAACTTCTCTGTAACAGCAGGGAACCTTCAAAAAGTGTAAGAATTTCCATCCAGCAAGTCTGGAGACCAAAGCAGCAGTGCTGAGGTGTCTTCTAGAATATCTGAATAACAAGTTCTTTAGTGAAAAGTAAAGCACTTTGAGCAGTTCACTAAGACCTAGAAAAGAGAGGGCAAAGTTAAGAGAAGAGCAGCCTGCCACTGCTCTCTTGGAGCTGGGCCTTCAATATTTAAGGAGGTTACATCTGAAGGTTTAAAAATTGATATATTGGTGGTGCAGATTGCTAGATGAAGGACAAGGATCATGTTCCCTGCACACAAATGCAATACTGAATTTTAAACTAACACAGGGCTTTCTAGAAAATACACAAGCAGCACTAGATAACTTTATTTAAATCAAAACCTAGTAGGAATTCTTTTGATGAAAAGGAAACTAAAAGAAACTTGCCATAAAAGATTACCAAGACAAGTAAAATATTTTCATAATACTTATGTTATTTTTAGACTAGTGGTATGTTTTTTAGTAGCCAGAACACACAGCATTTCTTTTCAATTTGATAGACCCAAATCCAACGTCCAGTTCAACCTCCTGCCTCTCTTTTTCTCCTTTCCCAACACAACTGCACAAACAGAGATTTGCTAGGTGTTCCTTGAAAATAAAGACATTTTCAAAACAGTCTAAACATAACCTACAGTAAGTTATTGTAGGACTCCCCAGATGCCCAGAATGAACATGTCATGGTACCAAGGACAATTCCTGCAGTATCAGAAAAGAACAGCACAGAGGTTTTCTGTAATGCTGACAAAATCCTTCCCTGCTTACCTGACCTGTCTGTCCAATGACAGAACCTAACATTAACATTAAAACATACATGGTTGTTGAGCTTGAGTTACTCAGCTAGAAGCTAATTAAACTATTCCCAGCTCAGAAATTAGAGAAAAGTGTATTCTATAAGACATCCTAACTGGCTGATGTACCATGGAGCACAGAGGTCCCTGGATGTTATTGTGCAGAAGGCTTGGGGAGAACACAGACCTCAGTGAGATAAATCAAGCATTCTTTATCTCTGCTAGAGGTGTAATCATTTCAATATAAGGAGCACACTTCTTTAAAAATCCACTCACTACATTCTGCTACACTGAAATAAATCAGCCCTAACAACTGCCAGTGAATCCATGTAAATACACTCCTTGTAGTTTGCTCAGCAGTGGAATACAAAGATGTTTTAATCTTATTAAATTCCTGGTGGATTTGGTTTTTTTTCCATCCTGTTTTCTGGCACTAGATTCATGTCTGGTGTTCTAGAAAACTCAGCATCTGAATCACCTTTGACTGTAAAGGAAGAAAATTAATGTAGCAGTGTCTGATCATAATATTAAATATTTATTACTTGGTGAAATCACAATTTTTCCTCTCCTGTGAAAATACTACACCTGCAGGAAGATGTTTAACTGGTCCAAATATTTACATATGCTTAGAAAATAGGTGAAAATGTCACCAGTAGCTTCTAGTGAGGAAAGCACTCATTATCATCACTTCTAATTCAGAAAGGCAAACTGAGGCATTTCCCTGCTCAGTGAAGAGGAGGCTGAGGCTGGAGGATGTGAATGGTCTCTGTTTGCACTGCTCACCCTCCTGCTGAGCAATTTCCCTTCCCCATCTCACTATCAGGTGCAGTGAGAAACCTGACCTTTCTTTTTTAATTATGAATATTGTGTTGATAATTTTTAACTTTTTTGTCGGATATATTGAAGTAGATAAGGTATAAATATTATTATTATTATTATGAGAATTAGTATATATATGTTTATTTTTATAATATTTTTATNTTTTTATTTAAAGTACAGAGAGGTTTTCAGCACTTTTAGCTAACAAGCTAAAAGCAAGAAAATATTGGTGGATTTAGTTAGTTACAAGGCCTTTTAATTATTTAACTAAAAACTAACATCTACATTATTTATATTTTTGACCTAATGACTAAACACTGGTGACCTGCACTGAGGCATTTTTTATGCAATTAAAAAAGTACTGCCTAAAACTAAGAGGAAGAAGAAACAAGAAGGAAGAAGAGGCAATGCCCCAGAACCCCCATCTTGTCCCATACCTATTACTATATTCTAAAACCCCAAATTCCAAACCTTTCACCATGTGATATTACACACTTCTATTTAACTCCACACCAGTGATTCTAACTCCATCACTCAGATTTCGAAGCCTTTTACAATAGATTTTTTAATCAAGCTCTCTCAATTATCCCTGTCTGGTGCAGTACCAGGAAGCAGCTTTATTGCTTTTGCCTTCTGTCCTATAAAAGCACCTGGGGAAATGTTTTGGTTCTTCCCAGAAGGTCTTTGGGTACAAAAACAAAACCAAAAAGCAGCTGGACAGTGTCATGCCTGCTCTTTTAAAGATGATATTCCTTCTATGATCAACACCATGGCTATCCATGCATCTCCCCAGGCACACAGATCTTCTTTTATTTGTAGAGACCACATTTCATTTTCTCTTTTTGTCACTTTGTCTCTCATTATTTTCCAAACCTTTTGGATCTGTCTTTCACCTTGCTGTGTCCTTTTCTGGGAAGTTCTTTATCATCAGGCTAACCTTCAAATTTACATAATTTAAGCAAGTTTAGTTCCTTCTTCCAGGTTTAACTGGGAGAGCTCAGGAAAAGAGAGAAGTCTTGAAATTATTGTGAAAAATATCTAGTATATACAGTAATTTGCAAAATTGGAAGTGTCACAAATTGCATCATGCATGGTAAGGATTAATGTTCACATGTATCTATGTCATGCTGTTCCCACACTTCCCACACTTGAAATTTCCATATTCTTCTCACGTGCTTTCTGACTATATGATCACTGAGCACAAGGAAACATAGCTAATATGCTGCTAGAGCATACTATTAAAATAAAATGGTCTCCCTGCAGACCCTAAGAGATGTGAATCTGTTCACATCAACCCTCTTAGCACAGTGATAGAGGAAGGTCTAATTGTGCTCTCAAGAAAACCTTAAGTTGCTAGTTTTTTTAATGAAATTAAGGCATGTTATAAATTCAAAGAAGAAAGAACATCAACCTGCAGTTAACATTTCACAAAAGGATTCTAATGTCTAACTTCTTCTAATGTACAGATATATCCAGTGTACAGCAGAAGAGACTGCCTGGGTTACTCTCAGTTTTGAAAACCAGAAATTTCCTTCTCTAGGTTCAAAATAGCAGCACTCATCACTACTCAATTATCTCAGGATTTGTACACTGGATACAAAACTCTAAGCTCAACTGTTTCAGCTGTGACAGTTGTGGACTTAGTTGTTTGCTAAGCAGAAATAAATAATGCAAATAAGTAAAGGCACTTCCCTTTTAGAAATGTAAGAAAATGTAAAATGCTAATGAAATGGAAATGGATAGCTCCAAATCATAAACCTCACCTATTTCCAAGATTCAAAGCTGCAGCAACACTCAGATATACTGAAAACATCTCATGTACCTAAACAATAAATTACAGACTGCTGCCATGTACTGAAGCAAATACTCAAGGGAGCAACAGGACCAAACATAACCATGGATTCAAAAATCAAACTGCTCACACCTTGAGGCTTTAGACAGATGAGGTGAGTACTGCAGAAGAAAATGCCTTGGGTTTGTATTTTATATCTCTCTCTTTAGTTCTACCTGGGAATATCCCCCAGGTATTACAGTTTTAACCAGATTTCTTCACACTGCATATTAGTACCAAACTAACTCTGGTTGAAACACCACCTTAGCTAACTACTGTTTTACAACACAGCCCAGAAAAAAGGCATTCAGCAATCCAAGTGTACTGAGTGGCACCACTCTCACACACATGATGGACTATAAATAACCAGTGCAGCACTAGTAACTACTTGGAAATCTCCATAAATAATCACTTTGATTGGAGATTTTTTACAATTGCACACCCACTTTAATTCTTAGTGCTTTCAGTTTTCCCCCTTCCTCAATTAAAACGAAAAAAACCAGCTAAATATTTCATCCTGAGGCAGTGCCATGGTTTAAGCAGCCAAAGGACCAGAATCAGACTAGCAGTGAGGCTTTCAGAATAGTTTCTTACACCACAAATTTATTTCCAAACATTAAATCACACAAGCATCTTCAAAACACCATTGTATGAACGTTCTTTTTATTCAATTCAACACAGGAATTCTTGGTTTCATGACCTGTTCAGTAAAAGCTGCCCTTTCAGTTTTCCAGAGGCACTTTAAAAGTGCTGTTGCAGCAAGGACAGAACAGAAGGACTCCCCTGAAGACCCTGTTAAGTCTACTTTGGCTGTACAGAAATGTGGCAGTCAAAGGGGTTAAAAGTCCTTGCATGTGGCAAGAGCCACCATCCCAAGGCTGCTAAGAACATGGGTGTTATCATGAGGCACTCAGTGCAAGCTTCATTAACCTCTTCATGCCTGAAATGTGTACTACATGAGTGCCATCCTGGGTAAATTCAAAGACATGAAAATAAATAGCATGGGGATACAAAAAGCAGATTAACAAAAGACAAACTACCCTTTCAGCCTGGCTCTGAAGGAAGAGGCTGAGGGAGTAGCCATAAAATAAGGAAGAACAGACTGAAGAATGGCCAGGATATTAGCAGAAAACTCGCAGTTAGAAAAACATGTTATCACCATGTTTTCATTTTTCTTAGAATTCAGAGGTCAGAAGAGATAAAAACTCTAAAAGACAAATGCAATTGCTTTTATTATCTTTGTTTATAACTTCTTAGGCAGTAGGGACAGTAAGTCTCTTTTCCCTATTTGAGAAATCCTCCCAGATTCAACAAGGAGGAATCTGCCACAGAGCCCAGATCTGGGGTGCAGAGCAGGACAGGAGCTTTATTGTGCATGCAAGTTTTCTTGTAGGTAGAAACAAACCCAGAACATCAAAAAGTTCATGGATAACTCTCATCCTAGTAAAGAGCATTCCCATCAGCAAGTCTGGAAGTTTGTATCCTGTGAGTATTTGCATTGCTGGTGGTATCAAAAGCACAGATTTATGTGCCTGTAAGAATTTAAAATTGGTCTGGGCTGCTTAACATCACTTTTGTTCCTACGAGGAACACAGAGGCAGCACCTATGCAAAGGCACACATTTCCAGCACAAGGAAGGGCACAGACAATTCCACCTGCACAGCACTGTGGTAAATACTGCAGTAGGCAGCCCATGATGACACCCCTGAGCTGGCACTGAGACCCTGCTGATTCATGCAGCCCTGCATTCCATGGGTGCACACCCTGTTAGTAACCAGCCAACCCCACAACCCCAGGGAGCCTCTTCCTTTAACAGCTGCCTACAAAAGAACACTGTGCTGGAGACTTCAGCCTCAGGAGAGGGTTTGGATTCAGTCCAAACGATCTGGAACTCATCCCTACCTATGTGGACACCTCTGGAAGATCCAACAGGCCAAATTAAGAAGCCTGGTTTAAATCACAGGTGAGAGGTAAATGGGTATGCACCTATCTCAAAACAGCCAGCACAATCCACTGCAAAGAAGCAACAATATTGAAAGAAATCTATTTCCCATACTAACAGCAAATAGGAGATTCAAATTGTGCAGCCAAGCCTTCCAATCCAAATGCTGAAGAAACAACTGCTCTCCAGACACATCTATTCACAAAGGCAATGACAACAAGCAGAGACAGTAGTTACAAATCTTTTTATTATTTATCCCAGGTTAATTCAGTTCAATCAGCAGATAAATTACAAACATTTGAAAGAAAAAGTCCTTTAAAAAGAATTAAAATGAGATACATGTGACCAAAAGTATTGCATATAGGAACTGCATTCTCTCAACACTCTTACCACCCATGCTTTGCTTTGCCCTACTCTTTCACCCAGAAGAGAGACTCCCAGCACCACAGGATAACTTTATCAGTGTACCCCCCACACTCTGACAACTACTTACAGTCAGGCTGAATACAAACCACAACAGCCAGGAGCCAGCAGCATTTCCTTATACATGACCTAAGCAACAGCAGAGCCAACTTGCTGGGAGATTTCCAAAGGCACTTCACCCACGTCAGGATGCTCTGTACACAAGTCCCTGCCCTGCCTGACTCAGCTGTGTCCACACTGGCATTCCCTGCATTTGTCCTGTGACAACATTCCCCCTGCCAGGGCTCTAGGGCTGGCAGCTGTTCTAGACTGGCAGCTGACATTTCAAATGCTATGTAAGACCTCTGGCAGCTCCCTTTGCTGCTGCCAAAGGTAAAGTTGCATTCATTAATGCAAGGAAAGGCTCAGCAACTCCCTCAGCAGAGTGGCCTCAGAGCCCCAGAAGGCTGCAGATGTTCAGGACACAGCACATTGCAAAACAAGGACAAGGTTAAGCCTGGAGAACCTCGGAGCCAGCAGCTGGGTTCAGACCAAGCCTCCCCCCAGCTCTGCACAGACTGCCTAAAAGCTGCTTTAGGAAGGTCTCACCACAGGCCCTGACACAAGGAATGAGGACAGTTGAAGAGAGCTTCCCCTGCCCTCAGTAATCCTAAACCAGCTATAAAATAACCAGGTCCAAGCCAGTACTTCTCACAACGAAGTTCCTCCCATCATCAGTGGAAGAAAATTACCCAAGAGCACAGAGCAAAGCAGAGAAGAGTGTCAAGCACTGAGAGCAAGCACCAAGCAAGCAGAGATGGGGAGATGGTGACAGTCCCCTCCTGCTTGCCAGCCCTGCCCAGGAGAGGCTGGCAGGTGTGCCCTGCTGGGCACATCACATCCACATCCTGCTGCACCTATCACATCCACATCCTGCTGCACCTACTGCCCTGCTACTCCATGCCATGGGAATTGAGGCATTCAAGAGGTGCCTTTTCTTCCCTCCTCTCACTGGAGCATGGAGTGGAACCCAGGCAGCTGTGAGCAACCTCTTTTCACTGATTATCATGACACCTTACAAAGAAAAGGTGATGAAAACATTTCATTCAGGGGAAGGCCACCTAGGAACTTAAATGTGGGAGGATGGAATGTTCTCTATGTGCTAGGGCATGCTGAGGATGGGAAACCACTTCCTGCTTGCCCAAAGAGCTGCAAGCAGCATAATGAGCACCCAGTGGAATACTGAACATCACCAGGTGTAATCTGAAGGGTCACTGGGAACCCCTGGTGCAAACCAAACTGTTAAACTGCCCAGGAGCCAAGGGCAGCTGTAAACACCTGACTGTCCCTACTGAGAGCTCCTGAGGGTGTCCTGAACCCAGGCTGCTCTGTTACTCCTGCACAGGACAGCCTCCTGTTCACTGCTGCCTTTGTGCAGGCAGTGTTAATTCAGTGTTTTTAATACACTGGCTGTGTCACTGCCACCTCTTTTGAACCTCTGAAGTAACTGAACCATGCTGGTGACTTCATTCCTGTCATGGTATGCATTCAAGGCAGCTCTCCTTCTTTTCTTTCCCACAGGCAAGCCTCTGCTGTGCTGCTGTGCAGAGATTCCTCACCCCCTGCCACCTCCCAGCCTTGGGTAACGTGGGAGCCCACACTCCAGAGAGGATGCATGCACTCCACCAGGCTGCACATTTAAAAAGAGCAGGTTCCCAAGCTGCTGCACGTTTTAGGTCCAGCAGTGCCAGCCTGGCCCCGTGACCAAGCCAGCAAACTCCATGTGAGATGCACTTGGAACTCACCAACCCCACCTGACACCAGCCCACATCTCTTTCCAAACCCATCACATCAAGTGGAACTTGGCCTGCTACCACACACATTTTGCTCCCAGTGGCACCAGGAAGGTTCTGACAAGTGCATCAAGAGGTCAAACACCCTGAAAAGGTGTTTTGTTTAGGTTATTAATGCCAGAAACTGCTCTGCAGTCACAAGCACACAATGCTGAAAAATTTGAGCCAAGCTGGTAAAAGAACTCAGTGCTAATAAAGGAATACATGATCCTGCAAAACTCTCTGCAGTACTTCTCTTTAAAACTGTAATTTGAGCTCCAAACTCCTGTGGGAATTCATACATAAGATTAGTGCTATCATGGAAAAGAAAACTAACTTCCTAAGCTAGCACCTGAACACTCGGTGCCTTAAAACTAGAGTAATAAGATAATCTTTAAGAAAAATGTCAATGAACTTTGGCTGCTGATTTATAATTAATTAAAAGAATCCCCTACTGGTTTTGATCAAAAAGATCTTGGCATGAGATACCATGTCAGAGGAGAGAAAACAACTTGCCTATTCATAAAGATTATGGCAGAAAACACTGCTTAAGAACTGTAGAACACAATGTTCAGCACTGAACATAAACAATTTTTTCCCTAATCTCATTATGTTTAACTTCACAGGGCTGCTTACCTACCTATTACAACAACAAGACCTGCAATATTGGTCCCTCTAAAATAAATAATACTTTTTCTATAGTATATTCCCCTTTTAATGTTTTAATTTGCCACACCATTCTCAACTCTTTGAAATTAGTTCTTTACTTTCTAAAATTCTGAATCAAAATATACATCTTCAGACACAAAAGTCTATATGGGGGTTTTAAAATACATATCATAGAAAATAATTTTAAATTTTTTTATCTTTAAATTAGTATCCTGATTCCAGTGCTTAACACATCCAAGAAACAGTTTAAATACTAAAATATAAAAGCCTCTTAACAGATACAGAAGAATTAAAAATAATCAGTGTTCTTTTTTCAAATACCTTAGTTTGCTCTTTAGCCTTTCATTGATCTGCTTCATACTTAAGGAGCTAAGATCAAAGTGATTATTATCTAGTAAAAAGAGCATTTAAAGATACAGAATTCTATCATTTTCTCTTTTTTACTTCTACTAATTCTATTTGTTCTTCGTATTAGTTCTTCCCTCCATCCATATAAAGGCTGAATTTACTGATTTTGGGTTTTTTTATCTTTCCTTATTGAAAGGACTAGATGATGCAGGCAGATTTTCAGATAAATACTGCAATATTTGCTGTGCAATTGGGGAAAAGTTCCCTGAGGAGGCTCAAACAGCAAAGCAGCCAGCAGCACAACGACCTGCTGGACTGTGACATCCTGAACTTTCACACACCTCCCTCCCCTTCTGCCAGTGGATGTGGAATTGCCAAAGACTGAAAAGGGGAGAGCCTTGAGCTGTGTTTTCTGAGAGTGCTGCCAGTGCAGGGGAGCTCTGAGCCAACACTGCATCAGCACTGGCTGCACTGCTGGCAAACACTCAGTGCTGGGACAGCTGCATGATGCTCAGCAACCTGCCAAGGACTGCAAACTTCAGCTGTAGGGCTTTTGAGGGTTTGGGGGATTTTTTAGTTGGTTAGTGGGAGATTGTTTTGTTGTTGTTTTTTTGTTTTGGTTTTTTTTTTTTGTTTGCTTTTTTGGTTTTTTTTGTGGTTTTGTTTGGTTGGGTGTTTTCAGCAGGACAGTACAGAAAAAAACAAGCACTGCAATGCTGGTTCTACCTCAGAAACAAGACATGGATCTCCCACCGAGAGCCTATTTGGAAAATCAAAACCTGGTGTTTCAGAGAAGACATCCCAAATCCATGGCATTAATCTACACCATCCTCTTTCCTTAGGCTTTCCATTTCAAACAGATAGGATAACATGACTTCAGAAAAGACATCTGTTTACAGCATCTAACTGCACATGGGAAAGAGCTAGATGGCAGCACTCCATTTCATTCTTAGAACTTTCTCCAAAACTTTATTCATCATTTGTCAAATCCTGGGACAGGATTCAGTGACTCCTTACAGAGAAGGAGGAATGATTAGAACACAACCTTTAAAGAGGTATCCCATTCCTACAGACGAATTTACAAGTTCAGCATCCTTTAAAATAGAGGTTTGCTATTTACTTTAGCACACTGACAGTGCATAACTGTATTTCCATTAGCCCAGTGCATACATTAGTGTGACAAGCACTGTACTGACTGAAAACTGACAAACTGCAGCACTTGTGACTCTCACTAATTTATCTCTGAGCAAGTTTGACAAGCAACAGCCCAACAAATTTACCTGTACCTGCAAATTCAGCATCAGCTGTAGTCTGAGACATCCGTTTTTCTCCTTCACACTAAGAACAAGTTAAACCTGTGCTTTATGTATGTATTTATTAGCCTTTATGTAAGGCCAGAATTCCCTTCATGAAACTCAAATACTGACTATTCCTCTTTAAGAAGTCTTACATAAAGAGATTAAATACTGTAGCATCCACAATTTACAAAAGCTCCTGGAGCTTTAATTATTAACTAGAGATTATTACTCCATTAAAGATATTTTATGCACACATGCTACAGTGGATGTTTGCACAGTTTTAAAGGTTGGCAGGAAGATCTAACAAACTATTTCTTTAAAAAACAAACTCCTGATTCTTATCTAGTAGGCACATATTTGTGGTAGATACCTCTTTATGCTAATAGAACAATATATTTCAAATAAAGTCATTGGGTTCTGTAGCTTTCCCCCTGTTAGGCACAAATGGCAGCAAAAAATAACCTGTAAGAACACAACATTTTAGAGAGTCAAAAGAACTTTCCAGAGTAACATTTCTGAAAGTATCTTTCAAGTATCTACACATGCTGACATCATTTCTCATTTCTCCTGTAGTTATACCTTCTCTCACACCTAGATGCTTACAAAAGTCCCCCTTAAAAAAAACCCCAACTAAATCCCAAACCCTTTAATGCACAACACAGCTTATAAGTGTGACCAAAACACCTCTTTTCAGAAAGACATGAGTTCATTCATTTCATACTGCCTTTCCTTTTAAAAAGCCCACTATTTTAGATATTTTTCTTCCTCTTGTAGAGGGGGAGCTCTACAAAACCCTGTGCTTAACATAAAGTAACAGTAACAGCAAGGGACTGGCAGGTTCCTGTCTCAGTACTTGATTTTATCATATTAGAGCTCAAAGGTCTAAGATGAGAGGCTTTCAGGTGAAAAATATTTCAAACCCATGGGGTAAGAGCTCCTGTGCCAAAGAACTCTCTGACCTTTACAAGATAAATAACTTGAACCCATTAAGTTATATAATGCAACACAGGCTAGAAATGCACTTAAAAACTGCTTTTTCAATGAGAGGGTTTCTGTGCTTGATTCAAGGAGCAAAAATTTTAAAAGACAAAAACAAACAAACCACAATAAAGCCAGAAACTTAGCATTTCCATAGTGTACTTGAAAGATGAGAATAACACTGTAAATAACACCGATGTTATTCACAGAAATGACCATTTTGAAGCCTTTTTAAAAAAGCATTAATATACTGTACTAATAGAAACACTAATAACATATCCTGATTCCAAAAGCTGCCATTTATCTCTGAGAAAGCAGAGAGAACCTAAGAAGTTACATATTTTGAACATGAAAAGAGAGAAGAGATCGCTTAATTTTATCAAGTCTTCAGTAGCCTCCTGTACAATGGGTTTCAAAAGTTACCCCAAACCCCAAAACTTCATGGGCACAAAACCAAAAACTGTCCTCAGTACTTCATTTTTCCACAAGGGGACACCAAAATAGTAAGAAAAACAGCTGTGCAGAAATGTACAGCTACCATACAGCATCGTTCATTAGCCAAGCAGAGTGTTTTTCACTAACAAACTATTTTGTAGTGAAGTAGGCATTAACTACTTTTCCTCCAGTGTGCGTTTTAGTCATTCTAGTGATCTGGCTTTTAGCGTGCGTGCTTCAGGTGGCACAAAAACCAGATATAGTTGAGCTTGCTGTGGACAAAAATCAACAATGAAGCAATGCCACAGAAATAGCCTTTCTGCACTGCGTTTGGAAACGAACTATTAATCTGGGATTTACAGCGAGCACACGCTGAACGTCATGGCATGAAGGAACAGCTCCTGGGCACCAGGGAGGGCTCACAGGACAGCGGGGCCGCTCCAGCCCGGCACCAGCACTGCACAGGAGCGGTGAATCCACCGCACAGCCCCGTGTCCCTGCAGCCCGGGACTGAGCGAGTGAATCCCACTGCACAGCCCCGTGTCCCTGCAGCCCAGCACTGCACAGGAGAGAGTGAATCCCACCGAACAGCCCCGTGTCCCTGCAGCCCGGGGCTGAGCGAGTGAATCCCACCGGACAGCCTCGTGTCCCTGCAGCCCAGCACTAGCACTGCACAGGAGCGGTGAATCCCACCGAACAGCCCCGTGTCCCTGCAGCCCGGGGCTGGGCAAGGGCAGCGGGGGGAGCGCTGCGAGGGGACGGAGCCGTGCGGCGGGGCCGGGCGTTCCGAGCGCACC
The DNA here is from genome assembly GCA_013400855.1 of Buphagus erythrorhynchus. NCBI lineage: Eukaryota > Metazoa > Chordata > Aves > Passeriformes > Sturnidae > Buphagus > Buphagus erythrorhynchus. The sequence continues at coordinate 12,097 of VZTT01037289.1, read as the reverse complement.
CACGGCCAGGCGCTAATGAGCTCCGAGCCCCGCTCCGAGCGCACCCACGGCCGGGCCGGCTCCGAGCCGCACCTGCGGCAGTGACCAGGGCGCGCTGCCTCCCCGCTCGCCCCCTGCTGCTCCATTTGCACGGACTCAATTAGCTCAGAAAACACCTCTGAGATCATCCAGTCCGCCCCATGACTGACCACCACCGTGGCACGTCCAGTCCTTCCCTGAACACGCCCGCAGACGGTGCCCGTTGCATTTATTGACTCCCGTTTCCCCGCAGGCCCGGCCGCCGCACGCCGTTTCCCGGGGCAGGATAACATGACGGGGAGCGGCGGCGGCCCGGCGCTATGGACGCCCCGTGCGCGGCGCGGCTCTGGCGCGGCTCTGGCCCGGCCGCCCGCCGAGGTTCCGCGCTGCAGCTCTGACACCGCCCCTCGTGCTCGGTGAACACCGCGCGGCTCGGTTCGGTTCGGTCTGGCCCGGCAGGCAGCAGCAGCAGGCCCAGGCCCGGGCCCGGCCCCAGGACGGCCATGGCCGCGCTGAAGGCGATGAGCGCGGCCGCACGCAGCCAGCCCGGGGTGGGGCGGCTCTCGCGAGAACCGCGCCGGCGGCCATTTTGCCATGGATTGGCGGTGGGGCGGAGCCGCGGCGCTGCCCGCGGGAGCGGAGGAGGTGGAAGAGGAGGAAGAGGAGGCGGTGGAAGAGGAGGAAGAAGAAGAAGAAGAGGAGGAGGAGGAGGAGGAAGAGGAAGAAGAAGAAGAAGAAAAGGAGGAGGAGAAGGGGGAGGATGAGCCGCGGGCGTCCCCCCGCCTCCCGCTGCTGCTGACGACGGCGCTCGGTTCAGCCTGCTGCGGGCTCCGCGCCGCGCCACCGGCCATGGTGCCCAGCGAGGAGAACCAGCTCGTCCCCAAAGAGGTGAGGAGGGAGGCGGAGGTAGCGGGCGCCAGGCCCGGGGCGCCGGCGCTGGCCGAGGAGGGAGTGGAGGAGGCCCGGCCCGGCCTGGCTCGGCTCGGCTTGGCTCGCTCCCTGCGCGGCCCGGCGGGTCGGGCCCGTCTTTGTGCGGGGCCGGGGGTGATGGTGGTGCGCGGCTGACGGG
>VZTT01037289.1:0-10838 GCA_013400855.1 Buphagus erythrorhynchus | reverse complement strand
GGTGTCACCGGGCCGGAGGCAGCGCGGCCGCTCCTGCCGGCCAGGCCCCGCGCCGAGGGGCACAGCAGGGAGCCGGCCCGGCGGGTCTCGGCCCGGGGGCAGCGGCCGGGCCCGGCTGCGGGGTGGCTCTGGCAGTGCCCGCGATGCGTGCCGGAGGGAATGGGTTGAGCGGCAGCTTGTTTGCTTTATTCAGGGCCCCTCATCTCTCCCCTGCCGTAGGGAGAAGGGGAAAGGCTTGTTTTTGGCCATAGGCTAGAGATAAGAGCCCGAGTGAAAGAGGAAGGCGAAGCCGCTGTCCTGCAGCGATAGGCGAATGACACGTGTCAAGTTGGAGCGATACTGTGCAGGGGAAGGAGTTCGAATGATGGCATGGAATGTTTGGAAACAGCTGCTGGTAGGGTAGTGTCAGCAGAAACTTTGTTTTCTGAGCAGGTACATTTACCCGTTTTGCTAACTTTCCTGATAGTTTTGCAGTTCTGATAAATTACTCAAACCCCTTCCGTTGTTTTTCGTCAAACGTCAGTGTTTGTTACATTTACCTGTCGTGTGTACTTACGGGAAGCTTTGTCAGTAAGGGCTTCGTTTTTGTGGAGCTTAGCAAAATGAGGTGCTGATCCTTAAATGGTATTCTTGAGCAGATCTGGGAAGCAAAGAACAGCACTGAATATTAGAAACATTTTTTGTGCAGGTAGTTGTGCGTGGGATATATGTAAGAAAAAGATAACTTTACTTTGTTTCCTTTCTTAAAATACAAAGGTTTAGAGGACTACATTTTGTCGTTTTTACAGGGAAGTGAAATCTCCAGAAACTTTAAAGAAGAGATGGAGTATAGCATATGGTTAAATATTAGCTTTTAACTAAAATCTTCAAAAATATAAAACCAGGGACAGAACATAGAGTAGCTGATATACTCAAAGATTTCATTTTAAAACCAAAGAAATACACAGATAAGGGATAGTGGCAGCAGAAAGATTGTGGCAGTAGCTGTAGTTAAGTGGAACAGACAAGGTATTAATAAAAGCAGCTAGCCAAGGCTGGGTCTTTAGTTATATGTATTAATAGTATCCCCCTTGGCTTTAGAGTTGTATTCAGAATATACTTATGATTCAGATGTGTATTTTTAACTGACTCACTGGACGAGGCTTTTGAATGCACTTTTTGTAGGGGGGGAGGTATGGGGAAAGGAAGATGAATATATGTGATTAGAGATATGGGTATCTTAAACAAACAGTGTGAAATCTATAAACTTTGTACGTTGATAATACTAGTGGGAGTTGTTTTTTCTCAGCAAGTTTTTTCAAGTTCTTTATTGTGTCTCTATGCAAAGTAAGTGAAACTGAACAGGATATTAATGAAATCAAATTGAGAAAGAAAATAAATGAGCTATTTGTGTTAAGCCCATCTGGTTATATCTATATATATGTTGTAACAGAAGTCTGTGTTCAACTTTTCCAGTGTTTTTCAGTGTATTCTCATTTTTCTTTTTTAGTGATAGGGAGTTTTAATGACTGTTACACTGCAGCGTTCCCATTAAGTCCTTCTGAGATTCATTAATAGTCCCATTGCAGAGAACACTGAGTTGTGGGTAAACAGAATTCTCCAGCTCTCTGCGTTCTCAACAGCCTGCTCCTAAATATTCCTGTTATGCCCCTAAGAGCAGTTGGAGGCAAAGCAGATCATTTGGAGTTTCAGCTGTGGCCTCCAGGGATGGATGAAGGAGCACAGTTGAGGGTTAAGTCCCCTCCCGGTGGGCTGGGGGGTATCACTGGTACAGCTCCCTGTCTAGTGCTGCTTCAGAGATTTCAGCTGGCTCTGAACCAGCCTGCTAAACATGAGCACACAACCAGAGCTTCCTCGGCATTCCAGTGAGAAAGAACAAGAAATGGAATGGTGTTTGCTTTAGGCTGGTTTAGGGCATGACTAATCGTCCAAAGGAGTGGATGGGAAAAGGATTTTGGTTCTTGTCTCCCAAGTCCGTGATGCCTTGGTAGATAAGTGGTAGGAGGTGTCTCTAACACTACCAGCCTGTGTGTGGTGGAGTGGAAGGATGGGTGTATAGTTGATTATGAGTCTTCAGTTTGTGTTTGTATCCATGTTTTTGTATATGTTAACAGGAGCTCTGATTGCTGTTTGCCAAGTGGAATTGCTTGGATTTTTTTCATTCACTTTTGTAAGGAATAATACCATATTTTCGTGGATACAAAGCGGATACAAAGTTTCACCACTGCACTTCAAATATCTGTTATTAGTCTCTTAGGAAAAGTTTTCTTTTGGGCATTGCATAGCTTCAGCTGCATCTCTGAAGTCCAGGTAATCAGAACCTTGTTATTTTCTGTTGCTCATAACTTTGGGCCAAAGTTCTTTTTCCTTTGGAAGTGACGTGTTAAAGCAGTTTCTAATAAACCAGTGTTGGGATTTCTTTTTGCATGAAGGTTTTTGCCTGGGCTATGCAGGCACTCAGTAGGTTCATTCTTGTATTCCTACTGTCTGGTGCTTTCCCAGCTGTTCCTGTTGTGGTGTGACCAGTAATTCCTTGTGGTGGGGGCAGTGAGAATCCCTGTTCACTGGAGCTGGGCTTCAGTGTCAGCTACTCCCTGTTCCTTTCCTTCCCATCCTCAATTACTTTGCTTTCTTCATCTAAAAGATGAAAAGATTCAATTCAGTTTTCTTTTATATCCAATAAACAGAAGGCACTGAGTAAAACACAGTTCATTGCTGCATGCTGGTAGCAAAATTTGAGCATATTCTATAAAAATTGCTGTATTAATACAAGTGTGGATTTTTACCCAGTAACCCTGGGAAGGGAGGGTGAATAAATAGTATGAGTAAGATAATTATGGAAATAAGAAGAAAATGATGCTATCAGAAGGGAAAACATTTCTATGGCTTTCAGTGTTTCTTACAGGACAAGTTGACTTGAAACTTAGTTTGGGAAAACCTATCTCAAATAGAAAATAATAAAATATTCTTATCAACACAGTTGGTGAGAAAGATGCCTTTGTGTGCTTACTGGTAATATAAGTGAACTTTACAAAGACTTATCTTGAAAATCAAGATGTATGAGAACTTAGTGAGTATTGGTCAGAATATGAGAAGTGTGTTCTGCTATGAGGTTTCTGAAGTGTTTGTGCTACTGATTAAATAAATGCTGTGCAGATGCTTTTTCAACATGTTCCAGCATGAGCTACCCAAAGTACACCTGTCAGAATAAAGGTGTATATAAATATATACTTGCTGCCATTAAATCGAGCAAGGTGGTGTGAGTTCCCTCTCAGCTCTCTAATGTGAGTCTTTTCATCCCTGCACTAATGAATCCATTTTCATCTTCTGCACTGAACAAATCAAACGTGTCTCTTGATGGATATCATTCTGACTTCCTCATTAGGAGAGCGGGAATCTGATTAAGATATTTTGCAATTCTCTTAAGTAAAGGGATGCTGTTCTTTTCAATGCTGATGACATCCTTGTTTTTTCATTCCCATGTATTAAAAGATTCTACAAGTGGTTACAGCTTGCATAATTTATCAGTTTTTCCTGCTTTCCTTCTCATGTGCTCACAAGGTATGATTGTGACAGCTAGAGAAACTGACTACTTCATTGACTGAAAAGGTATTTTGGGAATCAGATTTAGGAAACAAACAGAAATTCCACGTGGAATTCCACCAAATAATTTGTTCATTGCAAACAGACGCTTTCTGAAGGAAGTTCATGTAGTTATTGAGTTTGATGAGTAAAGCTTAAGAGTAGAATTCAAGAGCTTTCCCTGCTTTTTTCCAGCCATTGGGCTTCCCAGTCACCATTTACTTTCTCTTGCTGTCATTTGGGTATTCAATCTGCAGCATATAAAGATGATCACGATAATGAAGTATCAGCACCTCCAGATCATCTGATGAAATGTTTTTGCCTAAGAGGTACCAGCTGCCTGCTGGGCAGCACTTGATGCTGGAGCCTCAGACTGTAAATGCTGCTGGCAGAGGTTACTACTCAGGAGAACAATCTGACAACTAAATAACTAAAACCTTCTTTTTTTCCTGCGGTGATACTTTCTGAACATCACCACAAACAGTAAATGCTGTTTTCTCTACTGTTTTGTGCATCACTGGTGATTAAAATTTTGGAATCAAAAGCATCAGTGAAAGTATAAACCCTTTTTTAAATTTTTTTTTGTGCAGCTACACACTCTTTCTCAGACTGGTAATGAACTTTTTCCGTAGAGAATACTTCAGAGATTTGTTAGTGTTCCATTCTGAACTCTTTTGAGCTCAGAGTATCAGTATGCGACAGAAAATTTTCCAGTGCTTTGTTTGTTGCCATTATGAAATAAAGTCCCCAAATGGCACTTGCTGTTCTTTTTAAAACCTGTGGATATAATCAATGTAGCCTTGCATCACAGTTTTAAAATGTTAGTTGTACAAACACACATATACTGATTAAAATTTTTACTGTGCTACCTCTTTCTGATAGAATGTATTGACATCAGTATAACATGAAAACTTGTGAAATAAAGCAGTGCCTTGAATTTGTGCTACCTTTGAATTACATGTTTTGGTCTTGTCAGAATTAAATGGGAGTGGAGCAGAGTTTTATTCTAAGCTTTTTTCCCCCCAGTACAATTGGTACTGCACTATATTATGTACAAATGTTCATATATCCAATCACACTTCACTCTTTTTGTTGTGTTTGAAAATATATTGGGTTTTATCTAAGAAAGTAAAGGTGAAAGTTATGTCTGTAGAAAATGGAGTGATTGAGTTCCATGTACATATTCAGCCTTTTTATTCAGTTTGAAAAAGTTTTTAATTCCTTTGTGAACATTTAAAGCTGCTATTTTACACTTTGCCCTTTAAGATTTAAAGTGGTGTACCTTTGGGTGAGCTGCCATTTAGCATTTTGTTATATTTTTCTTGTCTTGCACGAAGTATTCTCAAAACAATGCCACTAGATACTAAAGAATTGATAATTGTGAATACTAGTAAGTCACAGAAATTTTTTGTGGAGTTCTGATAAAACAGCAATGAACTTGACCACAGTTTCAGGCACTGTGAAATGCCAGGATTTTTATTTTCTTTGGTTTTTGCAATGCTTGGCATGTAGTCAGCTTGCACTGAGCAAATGCTCTTGCACAGCATTGGCAGATGAAATAATTTCTAAAAAGGATGTTGTGCATGTTCTAAAAATACTAAGGGGTGAAATTGGTACAGATCACTTGATTCAATGTAATTGTTGCGATTGTGATCACAAGGATGCTTTAGGTGCTTCTGAAAAAATGGCAACAGATTATTTTTAGATTGGCATTTCTGTGAATAGCTTAGAGCTGGTTATGGTGCTGCAGTTCAGGTGTAGCTTCTCCATAAACACATGTGATGAGAGCTGCCTCAGTAACCTGAGCCAGTGTGCCTGAATTCCTGAGGATTGGTGAATGCTCTGCTTCTGGAGATTCATGAGAAATAGATTTGATACAGTGTGGAAGTTTTCCCACTAAGCAGTGTCTGAATGTGTAAATAGCATTTTCCAGAGAAGTCTGGCAGTGTACTACAGGAGCTGAAGGAATGGAGGGCAGCCATGCTCACTGATTTGTGTAGGTATTGGGTTGAGATCAGTAACAGTGAAGGAAACGAATAGCAGATAGAGAAACTCCTACATAGTACCTGTTTTTTGTAAATAAAATGCTTCCATCAGTCTATATATGGAAAAATTGTCTAGGTCCTTTCTCACATAGGCATTGTCCTCCCTGTTCCTCCTGTGGGGACATGGTTCCATGGCTCTGGTTCTCCCTGGAGCCCTTTGTGTTGGTGGCAGCAGGCAGAGCTTGTGCTTGCACTCGGAGCTGGACCCTTCGTTCTGTGCAGAATTCCCAGAGAGCTGCACAAAGAATCCCTGCTAACACACCTCGCTGTGCAGCTTCTCTGTTCCCTTCCCAGCAGCAGCTGGACAGCTTAAAATTAGAGAGTTGTTAAAGAATTAAAAACTAGCCTGTAGTTGTGTTTTAATGTCTGAACTGCACAGGATTTTAATTTTTTAGTATATATGTCTGTTGGTGATTTTGTAGGGAAGTAAACCTTCATTTCAAAATTGTCCGTGAAGAGAAGACTCTTCTGAGTACTGGTTTTGCTCAGACACTTAATTTGTTTTTATGCTAATGTTGCATTTGTAATTCAATCCAGCCAAAAGTTCTTCAGAACAGGAGCAGCAAAGGAAAATGTTTCCATAAAATTCATACTTGAAGAAATGGAGGGCAAGTCCATCCACTACTTCTGTGACTTTCTGTAGGAGACAAATGTTGCGAGGATTTAGTAATATATAAAAGTATAGTAAGTGTCTTGTGGTGTTCTCACATCCCCTTTTTTAGCTTTTATGGAGTTTTGGTGGTTTTTTTAAGGAAAACCAAGGAACAGGCTGATTAGGAAGGTGGAGAGAAGTTACAAGCAAAGGAAACTGTATGAAGATGAGGCTGTTTCAGATCTGAATGTAAAGGTTTTACTGTAATGAATGTAGGGAGTCTGGGCAGATACCTTGTGAATGTAGAGAACTTCATTGACATTTAATTCTGACAATTATTTTAATATGGTTACAAAACTCTTTGCAAGTTCAACAGGTTTGGGTCAGAGGAGGAAAGAAAATGGGATCAGCTGAAATTAAAGCCTTTGAGAGTAAGAGAGTGAAATATTCACAATGTCCAGTGGCTAACAGATAACTGTAGATATTTAAACTATTCTTCATTACCCCTGAAGGAAACTTCGTTAGTTCTTGTGTGATCTGCAGCCATGACCAGGAAATACTTGTGCTCTTTTGTTATTGACAGCTGCTTTGTTTGACTTTTTTTAAGGCAAGTAATTAATCTTGAATCACCTTAATTTACTGTATTTAAAAGGCCATAAGGAGATAAGTGAGAGAAGACTGGTTCTTCAGGATGTCCTTAGTAAGACATATTTAAAGTCTTCTAAAATATGAAAAGTACCTTCTGTAAAACTGAAAAGTGGATATTTTGGTCTCCAGTTCTGCTCAGACATGTGTCCCCTCACACTATAGCTTTTTCTATATTCTGTGGAACAACCTCCAGGCTTGTACTTATTTCTAGCCCCATTCCAACTTTTTTTGTCATTCCTGTTCTTTTGTTAGTGTTTTTTACAAATGACCCGGTAATACCCAGCCGTAGGAACAAACTCTCAAAGGAAAACACTAGCCTCATAACACACTCTTTATTTCTGAGGCATAGGATTATTTTTGGACAAGTTTGGAAAGCTGGAAGTAGTAGGCTTTGAAGTGTATATGTATTATAAAAATAATTTGTCTCTGTGCATTTTCCAGGAGTGACAGATGACAGCTAGCATGCAGCTGGTTTAGTGAGGTGGCACTTCCAATTCTTTTTAACTAAAATTTTGTTCCTAAGGAAGCATTTCTGAGAAGGTGCCTTCAAAAACAGTAATAATCTACACAAGGCAGAGGAGAGAGTAAAACATAAACCCCAATTTCCAAAGGGAACAAGATCACAGAGGCTCTGCTACAGAACTGATTTTGTACCTCCTCCCTGAATCAGGGCATCCCCCATAGGAGACCGTTTGTAGGGTTCACTTGGCATGGGTGTCCTTGTGGCCCACCTTCCCCCTGGGCTCTGGCCAGCCCATGGGTGTCAGTGTGGCCCACCTTCCCCCTTGGGCTCTGGCCAGCCCATGGGTGTCCTTGTGGCCCACCTTCCCCCTGGGCTCTGGCCAGCCCATGGGTGTCCTTGTGGCCCACCTTCCCCCTGGGCTCTGGCCAACCCATGGGTGTCAGTGTGGCCCACCTTCCCCCTGGGCTCTGGCCAGCCCATGGGTGTCAGTGTGGCCCACCTTCCCCCTGGGCTCTGGCCAGCCCATGGGTATCCTTGTGGCCCATCTGGCCAGCCCATGGATAGCTTTGTGGCCCACCTTCCCCCTGGGCTCTGGCCAGCCCATGGGTATCCTTGTGGCCCACCTTCCCCCTGGGCTCTGGCCAGCCCATGGGTGTCCTTGTGGCCCACCTTCCCTCTGGGCTCTGGCCAGCCCATGGGTGTCCTTGTGGCCCATCTGGCCAGCCCATGGGTATCTTTGTGGCCCACCTTCCCCCTGGGCTCTGCAGCAGTGATGCTGTACCCTCAGCAGCTGGCAAACACAGCGAGCATGACAGGTGGGTGGCAGCAATGGCTTTGCCACAGCAGTGACACTCTTTGCTCTTCTAGGCCTTTCCAGAGAGAAGGGGAGTTCCTCCTCTTGTCCTGAGAGGAACACTGCCATTTACAGACTCATTCATTACCTGGGGATGGAGGGTCTCAGTTCAGTCTCTTAGATACCACACAAAGTTGCAGTTATGTCCAGGTGGTGTTGGTATTTAGTGATGTAAGCACTACTGAATATAATACATACATTTAAAATACTGCTACTGTTGATTCCCCTGGAAACCCCACAACAAACCAGGGAGGGGGCAAAGGTTCAATAATTAGGGAAATGGTCAGAGTCAGGATATATATTATTGAATTTTCATGGTATTTTAGGCTCGTTGTGAAGCCATTTTTTTTCCTTAATTGTAAAGGGATAGAAGACCTCTGCTTAGTTTCACTAGATTCAAAACATTGTTGGATTTTGCCTGAAGTCTCCCTAGGTATAACGAAGGTGAGGATAAAGTATGTTATTGAGGTACTCAGAAGCCTCATACTTTAAAAGTTAGTCAGAATCAAAATTAAGTGATTGTGTCTGAAGGTTGTTCAGAATTTTTTTTTTTTTTTGCCTCAGGAAATGTTCCATCGCAAGATCTATCAAGTTAACAGCTCAAAATTACTCTGTTTAAGACCTCCTGAGATCTGTGTTTTAAAAAGTGTATTCAGTTTGCCACAAGTGTGCTATAAAATACGTCTTTGTAAGTGTTTTGGTTCAGGCATTTGTAACAGGATTCTAAGTGCACTGTTCTCTCATTAACTCAGACTGGGCTGCAGCAAAGCACCTGTGTTGAGTAACACCTCAGTGCTCTGACAGGATTAGTTTAGTAACCTGTATTTCAAAAAGAAGGTGTCTTTCCTCTAAAATAAAGCCAGATGTGAATCTGAGAGCACCTGCTCAATGCTTCCCTCATTCCAAGGACCTTTATCACCCTTGTATTCACCTCCCATACAGGGACCCTGCTCACCTGGCTCTTCCAGGGAAGTTGGCCTCTAGAAAGAGCTTCCTTGGGCTTGGAGAAAAAAATGCAGCATGAGTAGCTGTGCTGAGGGTAAAAGGAGGTCATGGGTTGTAAGGACTCTCTGGAGTCCATGGTTCTAAAGCACAGGGTAGGGAGAGGGGAAATGATGGAATAGGTGGGAATTGTACCCCAGTGCTCACTGACTGTTCTCCCCTTATTCACTGTCTATTGGAAAGATCTTTGATCTTTATATTTGCTGCAAAAGCAGTGCTGTCAACATGTATCCAGTGTGGCATTTAATGAATTGGGCCTCTTGAAATAGGTGAAAAAAATTCCTGTATTATGGTTGTGGGTTCTCAAGGAGCTGATTTAATAGTAGTTTGTCATTGCTGAGAGAGAAAGAAACATTCAGACACTGACAGTGGTTCAACTGGACAGAAGCTTGTTTTAACTTCATGATGATACTTCAGAAGTAAAAGGTACAGATGCAGACTACTTGTGTGTCACTGGAGCTCCAGATTTCACTTATCCTTATAATTGCTGGAAACATGGATCCAGTCACTTCCACAGAGCTGGAATGTGCACCCCAGAGTTTGGCCAGCAGTGAGTGACAGGCAGTGTCACTTGAGTGTGCTTCCTATGGGAGGCTGAAGCTGCCAAAGTTGTTGTTTAGGTTTGAGAATTGCTGTCTTAGGCTTAATCCAAGTAATTCAGTGAATATGAGCTTGATGTCTGCTACTTGCTACTGATATCTTTGTTTTTCCTCTGTACTCCAGTGATTTGTGAGAATTATTTACAGGATGTAGACATGTAGAATCTCCTCTAGTGGTGATCCTTTTAAGTCTCAACAGGCCATTAACTTTACTTGGCAGTAAGACTTCACTCATCTGAACTCTTGACCTGGGATTTGGAAATATTGAGTAGAATCTGTATGAAGTTTGACCTTAGCTTTAGGTTTTGCTTTCAATCTCTGAAAATAATTTTATAAAAATGAAGCAGGAGTTAAAATAGTGAAATGCTGCTATAGAATTTTAATTAACTCAGTGATTCAAGGCTGAAAAATAGCAAGCCACATCTAAATGCAGTGTTAAAACCACTGAAGTTCTACATTTATTGTTGTGACAGATCTAGTAACGCTCTATTTTTATTGTTCCTTTATTTTCAACAAATACAGAACCTATATGGTCAAAGCAAATGTCTGTCTTGCAGATGGCACTAATAACAATGCTGCCTTTGTATATACAGAAATACAGCTTGAATTGCTTCAGTGCAACAACATGTTTTATGCTCTGCAACTTGCAGGGGCAGATGAAATATTTTTTAGAAAGGTACATGGGGTGTAAATTCTTGTGTAGCATGGCCCTACCATGGACTCTACCCATGTCAGACCCGTATGTTGATTGTATGTTTGTTTTGTGAAGAATCTTTTGTAAGTCTGGTCTAATAGAAATCTTCTACGTGCAGGTTTATCATCATCACCTTTCTAGAAATGGAACAATGTAAAGGGCCATAAAATGGTTTGGGTTGGGAGGGACCTTTATCATCCAGTTCCACCCCCATGCCATGGGCAGGGACACCTTCCACTAGATCAGGCTGCTCAGAGCCCCGTCCAGCCTGGCTGTGAACACTTCCAGGGATGGGGCATTCCTCAAATTCCCTGGCTAACCTGTGCCAGTGCCTTAGTACCCCCAGGTAAAGAATTTCTT
>VZTT01037288.1:59704-71917 GCA_013400855.1 Buphagus erythrorhynchus | reverse complement strand
GGGTAGTGTCTTGAAATTTTGATCATGGAGGACCAGCCTTATTTATAATTACAAATACACACAGGTTTGTACAATTACACATCCCAGTGGCTCTGAGGGCAACTGCTCAAGGTTGCCCCTCTTTTCCTGAAAGCATTGGCAATTTACTTGTGGGAAAATTTATTTTATATCCTTGGGAGAATATAATGATGTTGCTGTTGCCCTCTGAGATGTTTTTAGGTTCTGCCCATGCCAGGAATGGCCACAGAGCTTTGCATCAGCAGGCAAAGGAGCAAGCACTGAAATAGCAGGGAAGGAAAGGGAGGAATGGTTTCAGTCTTACAGATTCCTGCATAAAATAGAGGCTAAAGCACATCTTCAAAATGATTGAGCGAGGACACTGCTCATTACATAAGGTTGTTGGGGGGAAAAAATAGGCTGATTTACATTTTTATAGGAAATAAAAGGAGGGTTGTGGGTGACATAGCACCTTCCACTGCGAATGTCAGTGTGAGATAAGTGGGCTTCAAAGGGAAGAGTAACCATTTTCCTGCAGGGACAGAGTCCATCCCAGAGAGCTGAGTCTGGGAGAAAAGCACTTCTTGAAGGAAATTTTTGTTGCCGTAACAAATACGTTTATTTAGTGCAATTCACATTGACTGCAAGGCTGCTACTTCTCATTTCTGCTGGTTCCTCTGAATTTTGGTGAAGCTTTGGGTAGCAGGAAAACCGAATTCCTCTGTTTTCTGGATGTGGTGTTTTCAGGGCAGGAATTTCAGGGCAGGATGTGCTGTTTAGGAGTGAGGGGATTTTCTCAGGGTTGGAGTTTAGTGATAACTTAATTTCATTCACATTGAGTCCCCTGGTGGGGTTTTACCCTGGTTTCAGGTTGGTGGCCCTCTGAGATTTGCTGTGCCATGCCTCAGATCCGCGGCTGTCTGGCAGAACAATTCCGGTTGCTCAAAAGCACCGATTAGCATAAATGAAGGAGTGGGTGAAATGTTCATTATATTGCCTACTGTCATGTTTGTGTACCAGATTTTGTTACCATCTGTCATTTCTGTTTTCTTGTTGTTGCCAAAAGTTGTCATTCTGAATGGAGGGTGGAGACTTATCTTCAAAAGCCAACGTGAGATAATTTTAGGTACTTCAGGGCTCATGTGTTCCATGCTGGGTGTCAGTGGCCCTCACGTACAGCAGCCCCACGTGTCTTTGGTAAAATCTGGGCAATGGTTTAGCTAAAGGAGTTTTTAAACCATTGGGGTCATGCAAATGCACAAGATACTAATCTCTTGTCATTTAAAAAAGAGTATCTGGTCCTCGCAATTGCAAAGAAAAGCTTGAAATAAAATATATTTTCCTTAATCTTAAAAAAAAAAATACAGAATACAGAGAAGGGTCTATGTGGGGACATGGCAGTGTTAAAATCCAAGCACTTGCCCAGAGACCTGGCCAAGGAAAGCAACAGCTCTGCTATAACGGACTGCAGCATCCCCAGATAATTTCCAGAGATGTAAATATCCCAGGGACTGAAGCTGGACAAATTCAACCTTGAAATGAGCCGCAGCTCTCTTGCAGCAACGGTGGCTGCGTACTGCGACAGCATGGGAGGGGAGCGGTGCCTGCACCGGGGCTTGCAGCCTTTCAGGCAAAATGAGCTCATTTCAACCACACGGTTTTAATTCAGCGACTGGGAGGAAAGGCTCAGCCTGCAAGCAGGGAGCTGGCAGGTGAAGCCGCGAGGATTTCTTGCCTTGTCCAAGTGCTTCGAGATCATCTGGTCTGAAAGCTCAGTGTCCTGTGCCTGCTGGGGAGCAAGAGGGCCTCGATCAGGGTGCCTGGATCATCCTCCTTTGATCAGGCTGGAGCACCAGGCTGCTGCTGTGAACTGTCAAACCTCCCTGGCAGTGCCAGGCCCATGCTGGCACCTCGTCATTTCCCATGTCAGCAGCTCTGCTCTCCCCGGGGTCACTGGGATTTAATCTGGCCTGAGTGACAGGGCTCAATGTTCACCTGAAATGCAGTGACTTGTGACATCCAAAAATGCAAAAAAAAAAAAGATCTAATGACTTCAACTGGACTTAAACTCCAGGAAAATACAAAGCCAGACAGTTTGAGGATTTTTTTTTTTGTTAGTTTGAGCACACCCAGTGGTGCAAAGCCATGATGTCCCAGTGTTGTGGTGGGAACTCTCACTGGTGTGGGAGTGCGGAGGGTCACTGCTTCCTCCCAGAGAGCTGAGGAAGATGGAGATGGAGCTGCCTTTGCTCTGGAAGCAGCAGAGATCACTCCAAACATCTCTGACCGAAGGCTGGGGGGAGACCAGGACCGTGTAATGATTGCAGTGATTACTGGGTACTTCTTTGAAGATGTCCAGGTATCTGTACTGTGTGCTATGATCTGTGTTATGCACCTCCCAGTGCCTAAAGGGGCTCCAGGAGAGCTGGAGAGGGATTTGGGACAAGGGATGGAGGACAGGACACAGGGAATGGCTTCCCACTGCCAGAGTGCACGGTTAGATGGGATATTGGGAAGGAATTGTTCCCTAGGCAGGTGGGGGGTTCCTGGCACAGGGTGCCCAGAGAAGCTGTGGCTGCCCCTGGATCCCTGGGAGTGTCCAAGGCCAGGTTGGACAGGGCTTGGAGCACCCTGGGACAGTGGAAGGTGTCCCTGTCCATGGCAGGGGGTGGAGCAAAATGGGCTTTAAGGCCCTTCCCAACCCAAACCAGTCTGTGATTCTATGAAAATCCTGTATTTTATCAAATCTTTGAGTACTTTTATAATACAGATTTGAGGTAACAGCTCTGTCATGCTTTAACACTTCAATAATGTAAATTGTCTTTCCTAGCTCAAATTCTCCCATATTTGCTCTCTCCCAGAGGGTAATTCTACAAAGCTCACGAGCAAATTCCACTCGAGCATTTCAGGGTGCTGTGAACATCACTGACAGCCGTTGTGAAAAAGTTGGGTCTAGGTTTGTTTCACAAGTGTGAAATAAATTTCAGAGCTCTCATATTCAAACCAGCCTGGTAAATTGCCCTAAATGAGCACCAAGTGTCATCATGTGTGGATGACAGAGGAACCTGGAATGTAGCTAAGAAGCCTTTGGGCAAGCAGGAAGAAATGGGCTTGGGCTGTGGGGAGTGGAGCTGTCCTGGCAGAGGGGCCAAATGGGCTGATTTAATAGATGTGACCCTCCACTGGATGTGGAGGAGCTGAGGGATTGAGATGAGGTGCAGCAGTTTGTCAGGCCCTGCTCCACGATGACAATGATGGGACCTCCAGGTTGGGTGATTGAGAGTTGATCTGGCTCCACTTCCCTGATAAGCACAAAGCTGGGATAAGCTGATATGGAGTGGAAGAAAAGCAGGAAAAAAAAGGGAATTTCTCATCTTAACATCTAATGTGCTGTTGGCTTAAGACAGGAAGACAAACGACCTCGGCTGATCTAAGACCAAAGCACAGAGCACATCGACAGCCAAGCCATGGAACTCCACACCACAGGAATTAACCACCATGCCCAAGGTGAACAGCTTGGGGTGAAAAGTTAATCCTGGTATCATTGGAGACAGTGTAACAGCAAAATTGTGGAGTCACAAGTCACAGGGTGAGATGTCACCAAGGCCTTGCAGTGTGTCAAGTCTTGCAGGAATGGGACAGGAGTGTAACAGAAATCATCTGCTTCATGCTTCAAAGGATGGAGAAATATCCTGAGAGCTGGGAAAGGTTTCTCTGTCCACTCAATGAGGTGTTTGGCCTTGAGGAGCTCAGGCAAGAATATCATGTCCAACAAAGGACACAAAACCCAAACAAATTAAAATGCATCTGGACTGATGTGTGGGTATGTTAAAAGAGCTTCCTGACCTTTACAGGGATTGTTTTATTCCCTGGAGCATCACATTTTATTACTCTTGCCTTCTACATAATTTATCATAGAAAAATATTATTTTGGCTATAAAATTATTTGCCTTCATTTAAGCCCTGCAACAGTATTTAACTTTCTGGTCTTTTTGAAACTAATTTCCCCAGGCAAATTACATCCTATGCCAAGAGATTCTTGCCATTAATGTCACAGAATGGGACACCACAGCTGGGGGAGTGATCATTTTTTTGATAACCTTGAAAGCAAAAGAGTAGAGCACCTAATTGAAATCATTCTCTCACAGGTTTTCCAGAGGAAACAATCAAAATTTTCCCTGTACTGATTATCACCACCACCTTGGTCACTTTGCTGCCCTGCTGTGATCCCCTTAATCTGAAAAGGGTGCCCAGAGAAGCTGTGGCTGCCCCTGGATCCCTGGAAGTGTCCAAGGCCAGGTTGGACAGGACTTGGAGCAACCTGAGATAGTAGAAGGTGTCCCTGCCCATGGCAGGGGCTGGAACAGGATGGTCTTCAAAGTCCCTTCCAAACCAGTCTGTCATTCCATATTTCTATGAGCTAGAAGCCATAATGACAATAATTAGTTCTACTTTCACCTGAACCCATTATTTAGGAGCTCGTGCAAACTTACAGTGAAATATGATTAATGCTGAAAAAAGATTTTCCAGCTAAAGCCCTCATGTTGTGTTTGGGAGAAATTCTGGCCTGAGTCACCAGGAAAGGTTTGGGTTTGGCTCTGCACTGGGCACCCCAAGAAGTGCCAGGTATGATTCAGGCAGCCAAAACAAGGAGATAGGAGGGATGCAAGATGCATCCAACTGGGATGCATGAGAGATGCACCCAGCTGCCCAAAGAGCTGTCTGAGAGAACCACAGGGCTGGAGAAATAGTGGAGCCTTTGAACTTTGAACAACTATGTTGTTGCCATAACAAGAAAAAATAGAGAATTTGGTTTGAATCAAACATGTGAAAAATTTGCCGAGGGGAAGGTGAGTGGATTGATGTGTTTTAGTAATTTTGTCCTTTCTTGCTCCCTTTATTTTCCAAATTTTGGAGGTAAAATCTGTTTTTAAAGTTTTGCTCACACAGCAGGGAAATTAGGTGTTTTCACTGTCAATCAATAAATCCGTGGGTTTCAGTGCTTTCCAAATTCTGAAAGCTGAAACTTTGGGGGGGTTTCTGAGTACTTACTGAAGCCCTGAACACACCAGAGTTACCTGCAGAAGGTGAAGTTTTCCACAGTTTTTTATCTGCTAGAAAAAGGGTGAAAAGTCATCATCATCCACCTTGTGGGCAATGTCAGGCTGGGCCAGTACCGCTTCCTACTGGTCCGAAACCAGTGAGCATTGAGCTTCAACCTCCTGTGGAAGTTGCTCCTTTTTTATCCAAAGCAAGGAAAGAACTCTTGTGGTGGGGGAAGAGCGAGGCTGGAGGCACAAACAGGCAGTTAATGTATTCCCCTTGTCAACCCAGCTCAATGCCCTCCCTGCCCTGATGAATATTGAAGAATTTCATACAAATTGGAACTGGTTCAGCAGGACAGTTTTCCAAGACCCAGCCCAGAAAGGCTTCCTGGTCGCTGCTGGGGGCCCTTTCCTCCATGGGAGGAGTGCACAGTCCACAGGAAGAAATTCTTCCCTGTAAGGGTGGGGAGGCCCTGGTACAGGTTTGCCCAAAGAAGCTGTGGCTGCCCCTGGATCCCTGGAAGTGCCCAAAGCCAGGTTGGACAAGGCTTGGAACAACCTGGGATAGTGGAAGGTGTCCCTGCCCATGACACAAGGCTGGAACAAAGGGGCTTTAAGGTCCCTTCCCACCCAAACCGTTCTGGGATTCTATGACTGCACATGGCAGTGCCAGAACAGCCACATTAATCTGTACCATTCTCCAAGAACTTGAGCAGAGTTAACTCTTGGAGCCTAATGCAGAGGCTGAGGGACCTCTCTGCCACCTAAATCCAAAACATTTCACAGCTGTCTTTTAACTCATCAGAGAGAGAGAGAGGCTGACACTGCAGAAGAGGTTGGGGTTGCTCTCTGGATGACTATGGGAGTTCAGCAGAGTCTCTGATGAAAAATAAAGCTTTTCAAGAGTTGTGAGGAGTTGAATCCACAGCAAAAATCTTAAAGGCTGGTGTGGGAGCCAGGATTAACACTGAGAAGGTACAGAGAACTTCCCAGGAATGAAGCTCCTTGAGATAACCAAGTCTTGCACTAAAGCTGTGACTGATAGCAAGAAGAGAAGAGGGACAGGCAAGGCTGAAGGGAGCAGGAGGAATTGCAGAGCCATACTCTTGCAGCTGTCTCCACCAACCAGGACAATGGCAGAGCAGGCAAAAATGCCACCAGTGTCCCCATGGCCTCGCTTGACAGTGGCTCAGCAGAGTTTTGCACACAGGTAACTAACAGGATGGTAGTGAGATTGTGGGCTTGGTCAGAGTTTTCTTGGGAACACCAGATTTTGCTGCAGCAAAAAATAAGGACTGTCAGCCAGAACACAAGGAGGGCATTCCCAAATGTCACCCCAGACACTTACGTGAAGTCACTGCATTGCTGTGAGCATTGCTACTGATTAGAAAAAAATGCAAGCTATATGTAGAGACAGAAAAAAAAAGAATTATGAGATTTATAGTAATGAATTACTTCCATAAAAAGACATACGCGGTGTGTCCAAGTAGGTTAATAAATGCTTGGATGGCATTGAATTGAATTGAAAGGAGCAATGCTTACTGTGGTCAAAAGTGCTGAACACTTGATTCCAGATCATAGGATACTGTTGCTTGGAAGGGACCTTAAACCTTATTTCATTCTACCCCTCTGCCATGGGCAGGGACACCTTCCACCAGACCAGGTTGCTCCAAGCCCTGTCCAACCTGGCCTGGGACACTTCCAGGCATCCAGGGGCAGCCACAGCTTCTCTGGGCACCCTGTGCCAGGGCCTCACCAGCCTCACAGGGAAGAATTTTTTCCTAATATCTAAGCTAAACCTACTGTCAGTTTGAACCCATTCCCCCTTGTCCTGTCACTACATGCTCTTGTAAATAGTTTTGCCCCATCCTTCCTTCCAGTTCCCTGTAGGAACTGGATGGTCTTGTCTCTGTGATGCTATCATGGAATGAGCAGAGGACAGAAATGGGATGGGAGGAATCTGGAGACACTTTTCAAGGGATGAGGAATCACCCAATCCCTCAGGTTTGAAGATGCTGACAGGCCACTGCTCTGAGCTGTGTGGAGGGAACAGAATGAATGGAGGGAAGTACCAGCCGTGGTGGGAAGGATGAGGTCTTGCTCTGAGATAGGGGTTCAGGCAAGAGGTGGAGCCTGCTGTGAATTTGGCAGAGGGAGTGTGAGCAGTGCTCAGGCCTGAGTCACAGCTCAGCACCCAGGCTCACACTGTGCATCTGGGATTCAGCTCATGCCAAGCTGTGAGTGACAGCACCTGAAGAGCTTGTGAATGCTCTCTCCTACTGATGGTGCAATGGGAAGGTCACATCTTTAAGTAGGGGACAAGTCAAGGAGGTGGGAAACACTGGAATCTTCCCCTCTCAAGTGGCCAGAGTGTATCTATGGGCGTCCTGCCTTTGTCTGTGCTCAGGGAAGGGATCTTTCACCACAGTCTGCAGGGGAAAAAATGTTCTATGTCTTTATTTTGGCCCACGTTGGCTGAAACCACCCATAAACCACTAATTGCAACTGCTAAAAGGGAGCTGGCAGACATGAAACGTGCCCAGATTACCCAGATTACTATTTGATGGGTAGAAATATGATTTTCAAACTGACAGTGGGGCAGGTTGCAAGCTAGTGTCAGAGAGATGAGAAACTATAATGCAGCAGAGCCCAAAGACAGACATTTTTGTAGCAGTTTACTTTATAAAAAAAGCAAGTGGACTGTTGTCTCTCAGACAAAGTCTGAGATTTGTCAAGCAACAGTCCAGAGAGAGAGCACAAAGATCGATACAGATTTTTCTTAATAGTTTGTCAGGCATGGCAAAGTTACAGGCAACTCCAGCAAAAAGGCTTCACATTTGAGACTTAAGAAAGAAGGACCCCTCAGAGTGACAGATTCAGTTATGCTGGTGGCAGAAGATTCTGTTTTTCCTGAACTGCTACTCTTGCTTTGGTGAGATAGCCTTAGCCATTACTTGGGGGATTGCTCCACATCAGAGTTAGATGGTCCTGACAGATGATGGGCAGGATTTTGAGCAATTCGCAGAAAAGTCCAAGTCTGCATCCAGTCCCAATCGAGTCTATTCAACAAATAGGTAGGAAATGGCTTTACATTAATGAATACTTACTGAAAAGGAGAGCAGAATCAGATCTGACTGGTTCTTGTGGGATATCACCCACAGAACATGTTTAGCCACTTGCAAATACTCTTTCTGCATGAAATGAAGCAAGGAGACCTTTTGGGATGTGTGTCAGCCTCTGTAGCCCAAGGAGCCAAGGATTTGCAGAAGTTCACAGACACATAGCTAAACACAAAACATTGCTGTGATTGCGGTCTCTGGGTTACCACCACTTCCTGAACACCATGGAATTCACACACACAATGAAAATCAGAAGCCAGAAACAACAGTTATTTCACATAAAATTGCTCCACAATCCCATGAGTGCAGGGTGTGTGTAAACAGACGTGCCTGGAGAAAGAATAGGCAGCACCTTCTGCAGCAGCCAGCAGGAGAGGAGGCAACAGGCTCTGGTCTTTTCTTCCATCCTGGAACAGCTCTGGCAGCACATGGAGATGGTAAGGCCACCAGGTGCTGGGATATAACATTACCAGGAAAAACAGACTCCCATTCCCAATGAGAACTCCTCTGATGGTGCCACAGTGACTACAAGTTATGGGGCAGAGCTCCTCAGAAGTTATTCAAAAACTGCTAATTGTTTGGCTGTAAGGTTTTGAGGTCACAAGCTACAGAAATTATTCTTCCATGTTTTAGGTGGGGAAGGAAGGTAGGATCTCAGGAACTGTGTCTTTAAGCAGCTTAGTTCTGGAGACAGGAAGTCTGGCAATGGGCTGCAGCAGTACAGATTTTATTATGCAATTTCTTTTGGAACTAGTCCCTGAATAAAGAAGTTATCCATTAAGCACCTGCTTCACCCTCTCTCCTGAGCACCGCAAATGAAGGCCTCAGGAAGGGCTTACCCATCAGCTGGGGAGCAGGGAGCCATGCACTGGGGTCCAGACTGGGGATATTGATGTATTTGATATATAGTGTCTTTCAAAGAGTTTCTCTTCATTAAATCCTCCTACTCCATTTGAGCTTGTTCCATGTTTGGCATTACCGGTGGATGAAGCCCTCCAAGTCTTGCAATACTGATACCAAAGGGCTGTGGGACCCCATGCTACTCTTAGGCCTTCAGAATATTTAATCATAGCCCTCTTTCCAGGGGCAGTGGATAACAGCCAAGGTCTTCCTCTCCCTCCTGCCGTTAACCCAGTGCTGTTCTGATCCCGTGGCTGGGGCAGCTGGGGCCATCCTAAGGGGACATTGCAGCACGGAGAAGCTGCAGGACACAGCGGCAGTAGGATCCTCCTCCTCTGCCCCTACTGCCTGGGGTAAAGGATTCCCTCCCTCCAAAGCACCTCCTTTCCCTCCCACTCTGTTCCTGGGACTCACAGCCCCACTCTGACTTCACCAATGTGGCAAGACTGGCACATGCTGTAGAGACAGAGGAGCTCTCCCAGCTAATCATGGCCTCCATACATCCTCTGCTTTTCTCTTCATTCCCAACAGTGGGTACATGGCATTTCCCTCAGAGGCACTGACACAGCAGCTCCTGTCACAGCACTGGGGCTGTCATGGCCCTGGCTCAGCAGCTGTGTGGTCAGGGCTGCAGTACTGCTGTAACACGGGTGTGCTGCCCAGCACCAGGCAGCATGAACATCCTCTGGACACGGGCAGTAGCTGTGGGACTGCTCAGGGTCTATCCCCAGTGGTAAATCTCCATCCTGACTTTATCCTGGAGCCACAGTTAGGGCTGCAGCAGGGAAGGGGGTCATGAGGGGAGTAAAGTGCTATGGAGGGCTCCTGGTGTCAGCCACTCCAGCATATCCATAAGTGATGTAATTGTAGAACCACAGACTCATTTGGGTTTGAGAGACTTTAAACACCAGCTCATTCCACCTCCCTGCCATGGGCAGGGACACCTTTCACTAGCTCAGGTTGCCCAGGTTGTAATGGCCAAAGCAAGCACAAAGAGTGATCTAAGATGAAGCTCAAAATACACCAACCAAACTTGTTACAAAGTTGAAGCACGAGGCAGAAAAAGACACTGCTGTCCTGGGCTGTGCCTTAGAGTCTGACCTGACTCCCACCCCTCACCTCCAACAGCAAAATATTTTCCTTTAACCTAAACTGGGATAAATGCTTTATACCACAGTAAAATGCTTCTGGACAAGAGCTGCTGCTTTTACATCTGTGAGGCACCGAACCCTGTCCCACACTGAAACATCCTGAAACAGATGGGAACTCAGTGCTTTTGAAGGAAATTAAAGCAGGCATAACCAGAGAGCCCTTACTTGTGTAACTAATGAGTAATACAGTGATAGAAACAGAGGCCTGTCAGAGACCTCCACGTGATTACAGCCAGACCTCAGCAAGGACAGGCACCATGTAAATAAATACAGAATTTGCAAGTAAATGTAATGAAATTCATGTAAATGTAGAAGTAAATGTAATGAATTCAAGTTTTGCAGTAAACAAAAGGCAGACTTACTCTTTGCAAAGGAATCTGTCAATATAGATCTCCTTTAAACCAATAAATTCTTGCTGTTGAATCTATCTCTGCTTATGGAGCTCGTCAACACATCCTTAGAATTGTGTCCAGCCTTCTCCAGCCTCTCCTCCCATTGTGGCTGCCCTTGGAGGACATTCCAACATGAAGGTGATGAAAACAGCCCCAAGCAACCAGTTTGGGTACAAGCAGCTCTGCTGCCACACACGTCACCGGGGCTTATAGGACCTGATTCTCAGGTTGGGAACCAGTATGGAAATCCATGGAAGTTTGTGAGCTCTGGTCTTCTAAACCTGTTTTGGGCTGGGAAAGTCTGTCTAGACAGAGTGTTTGTAAAGTGAGTTTGGGTTTGATGCTGGTGCCTGAGAGTGGGTCAGCTCCGATGGGACACTTGCCCTCGTGTGTGGCTGCTCTGAGGGCATGAGGGCACTGAGAGACAGCTTGGGAGGGGATGTTGTGAGGGGGAAATTGAGAGGGAAGGTCCACAGTGGGATTGAGAGGGGAAACTGCAGGGGGTGACTGAGAGGGGACACTGAGAGAGATCATCTCTGTGGGACTGAGAGTGGAAGTGGAGAGGTGACTGAGGGGAAACTGAGAAAGGAGACTGTGAGGGGGATGGCTGTGAGGGGAGCATTGAGAGGGGACATCCATTGGGAGACTGAGAAGGTAGACTGGAAATGTAACTGAGAGGGACTGATGGGAGTCTGAGAGGGAAAACTGAGGACGACTGAGGGAGAGACTGAGAGGGGACACCCGTGGTGGAATTGAGAGGAGAGCTGGGGTGGGGGCTCTGAGGAGTATGAGAGGAGAAAAGACTGCGAGGGGGCATTGAGCCATCCGTGGTGGAACTGAAAGGGGAGATTGCGGGGGTGACTCTGAAAGGACTGAGAGGCAAAGGGGGATCATGGGGAGACTTGGAGAGGACACTGTGAGAGGGCACTGCGACATCTGAGAGGAGTCAGAGAGGGGACTCTGCGGGGGAAGGCTGGTGAACGACTGAAGTGAGGGCTCTGAGGGACTGAGGGGAGACTCTGAAGGGCCAATGGGCCGTCCATGGTGGGACTGTGAGGGGAGATTGTGGGGGTCACTATGACTGAGGGGAAGGGGGGACTGTGGGGAGATTTGTAGGGGTCGCTGTGAGGGGAGCACTGAGACATCTGTGGTGAGACTGAGGGGAAGAG
This sequence comes from Buphagus erythrorhynchus, assembly GCA_013400855.1. Taxonomy (NCBI): domain Eukaryota; kingdom Metazoa; phylum Chordata; class Aves; order Passeriformes; family Sturnidae; genus Buphagus; species Buphagus erythrorhynchus. The sequence goes on along the minus strand of VZTT01037288.1, from coordinate 60,144 downwards.
TGCGGGGGACGCTGTGAGGAGGGAACAGACATCTGAGGGGATGACTGTGAGGGGACAGCTCTGGGGTCCTGAAGGGGAGCCCCGACAGGAGCAAACAGCAAAGACCGAGGCGAGGACTTGGAGGAGGAAGAAAAGCACTCTGAGGGGACTTCAGGGAGACTATGAGGGGTCACCGGGAGGAGGCATCTGAGGGGAGACGGAGAGGGGACGCTGTGAGGGGGTGCTGCGGGAGGAGCCCCGATCGAAGCAAACAGGAAGGACCGAGGCGGTAGCGGAGCGCACCGAGGCGGGGCATGGCGGCGGAGAGCGAGCGCACGGCACCCCAGGCACGGTGTGTGGGGGGAGGTCGCCGCCCCCGAGCCCCTCAGCGGAGCAACTGAGGACGGCGCCGGGCGCTTCCGGCGCCGCGCGCGCCTTTCCGGCAGGGCGGGGCCGTGCCG